>ML808358.1:36110-47396 GCA_009831015.1 Picea engelmannii | reverse complement strand
GGGGGGGGGGGAGGATTCAAGATGATTAAGGAAAGTGAAATTTTGATGCCCCACCAATAAAAAGGGTACTCAGGTGTCAGGTGTACTACAAATTGGTATAAGAGTGGGCAACAACACTTGGCCTACATGGGCTCATGAACGAGTCACATGAAAATATTGTTAGAAAATTTTTAAGGGGTAACACCCTCTCTTACCCCATTCATAAGAAACTGATCTAAACCAATGTTGAAGAGAGGAATGAAACTTTATGTTGTTGTTATATGTTTTGAAAAATATGAACTGTGTGTTGTTCATAAACTAGTAGACGATTAACTAACAAAAAATGTTTTATTAGCACTCAAGCAGTCAATCGATAAGAATGGTGACACACCATGAGTTGGGGGAAAGCGCCCACAATAGAGAAGAAGAATTTGATGAGAGGAGGGTGGTGGAAACCCCTCCATATTTCGCTAAAACCATAAGAAGCCTCATGGCGGAATTACAATGTTGTAAGGCTAACAATGAAAGGTTGATAATGGGGTGGCAGGTGTGGGGGGAGTCATCTATGACGCTTATGGACAAAAGGTAGCTGATTTCTCCTTGGGTTTGGGGAAAAACACCAATAATAGAGCAGAAACTCTAGCAGTGTACATGGGTTTAAAAATTGCACATTCATGAAGTATTCAAACTCTCATGGTGTTAGGGGACTCTGAAATAGTTATAAGGGACCTTCTTGGTCACTCAAGCACTACAAATTAGTCTTCCAGTGGCCTTTGCTCGCGTATTAATTCTTTGAAACAACTCTTCATTAAAGTACACTATTTCCACATTCTCCGCTCTCAAAACATTGAAGCCGACCGCTTAACCAAAGGGGTGAAATCTTTAGAACAGGGCGACCTCATTATTAATCAAACTCCCTTGCATGCTTGGCTCCCTTAACTTTCTTCATTTTTGTTGTCTCCCCTCCACAAACCATGAACTTTTTCTTACGAAATCAATCACTCCTATCCCCCCCCTCCCCCCTTCCCCCCTCTTCCCGTCCACCACTCCCCTCTGTCCACCCCCCTCCCTCGTGGCACCCCTGCTCTCCCATCTAGCCCCCCCTCCTTAGCATGCGCCCTCCTTATTCAGTCCACGTTCCCCTCACCTCTCTCCCCGTTCCATCCCCTCAGTCATCTGTACTTCCTTTAAATCTCACAGAGCTTCACTCATTCCCCTTGACGCTCGACCATATTCCCACGACGCCAGCTCCAACTCTCTACCCCGTGTGAGCTCAACACAGCTCGTGGGTGGCTCTAGTACCTTGTTCCATCAAGGGTACTTCGTTTCTGCAATCATGGCTCCTCCAACTATTTTTCAACGCCATATCTTTGAGCCTCAGGACGCTCTGCTTGCAATTTGGCTGGTTTTCTCTTCCTTCTTATTCTGATTGCATTCAACGACTCTACAGTGTCTGTCTGTCCAGTCTGTTCTTGAGACTCTGCGTCAAAATGTGGAGAAGCTCAAGAGCCCCTTGCTCTTGCCCGAATTATGTCTCGAAGGAACTCTGAGAGCAGTTTCACACATTGTGCATGGATGTTAGAAGAGCGGAGGAACGCACAGACTCTATACAGTGAGAATTTCAATGAGAAAATCAAGGACGGTGAGAGGATTTGGTGAATCTACAAGCTCAACTGCACCAACAAGAATTGCAGCATAATCAGGAACTGGCAATTTCTCTCAGAGGAATTAATAGGAACACAAGGCAAATTGGGGTAATCGCTCAACAATTAGCAAATCCTCCAATCCACCCACAACAGCTAGAGATCTCTAATGGACCAGTTGAGTCAAGACTCTCGTCCACCTTCCACTCAACTACCAACAATGATCATCCCTCGGCCCCTCCAGTGCCAGCTCTAGCCCCAGTCTGGTCAATCCCTGTTGTAGACATTTACCAATTAGAGGCGAATTCAACGACGCAACAAGCAGAACCTCAGGAGGAACCATAGCATTTTCAAAATCACTAGACAGGTTTTCAATGAAATGTAATTTTTTGTTAATTTTGAACACGTTTATAGCCATTTTTACTTGGCAAAACAATAACTCCTTTGGACTAGCTGTACCACCCTCTTTATAATTCCATAGACAACTAGTTTCTCAGGAAAGCAACATAGGTTTTTTTACTCTGTCATATGTATTTTGTGGAAAATTATTTCTCTCTTTTAATATATAAATCCCCAATCATTTCTATTAAAAAAAAACAATGAAAGGCTGATAAAAGAACAAGAAAAATAAATTGAAATTAATGCAGTCCTACTGCAAAGCCTATCAGATATACAAAGGCAGCTACAACATGGACGAACAATCAATTATGCGGACAAGCATCATACTAAGAAAACTCCAAGTCCACCTGAGATACAAAATCATGGTCGTGAAGGTTTCCACACAAGGAGGAGCACCTCAAAGAAGGCCCTACGTGGAACCAAGAGACACTCAACAGAAGAATCCTCTGGTGAGGAAACTGACAACTCTGAGGGATCTTCTAGTAGCAAAACTAGTTCACATTCCCAAAGGAGAAGAAAGAAGAGGAAAAATTCCAAGAGCCATGACCCTGAAGAGTTTAAGAAAGCCAATCCACCCACTTTTGATGGAGAAATTAAGAAGTGGGAAGAAGCATAAGTTTGGCTGCTTGGCTTGAAGAAGTATTTCATAGTCCATGACTACTCTGAAAACTTAAAGGCTCGAATAACCATTTTCAACTTGAATGGAAAGGCCTCCATTTTGTGGGAGGACCTTAGGAATGCCAAAGGAATTCATGAGAAGGACTCACAATAGATGAATATATCAACAAATTTCTTGAGTTGATAAGGTATGTGCCCTACATAAAGGATGAAAAGGTAAAGATGCAACGATTCATTAGTGGTGTGCCTCAGTCCTTCTAGGACATAATTGAATTTGATGAACCCAAGACCTTGGAAGATACTATTCGAAAGGCAAGGTATTTCTATGAGCTATTCAAGAATAAGACAAAACCTCACGAGGACTCGAAGAGGAAAAGAAATTCGGGACTCAAGAAGAAGGGGTTTAAATCCTCAATATTTAAGAACCATGGGAAAGGTTCCAAGAGAGCCTTCCTACTAAAACTGTGTATCAACAAAATTTCCCATCACAGATTGGTAATAAACCCTTTGGAGCAGCCCCAGGTAAGACTGATAACACAAAGAGAGAACCCTTGAAATGTTAAGGTTGTGGGGAAGAACATTTTTGAGGGACTGTCCACATAGGCAACAGAACAATGGGAGGGTATACAACATCCAAGAGGCCACCAAGTCAATGATGTGGCTAGGAGCATACCACAAATTTATGTGACCTTGGATAATAGACAAGCTGACAAAAAAAATTTAGTGGTGGAGATGGAAGGTATGGTTGCCAACCATCTAGTTTCCATTTTAATTCACCCTAGCTCTAATCTGAGTTATGTTGCAAACTGTTGAGAAATGTAAATTGCAGCAAGTAAACATGTTAAACCATGGCTGGTATAACTAGCCATTGGAACTAAAACAAAGGTAAGAGAGGTCTGTTGAGCACTCAACACACCCTAAAAGCCTTATGAAATTTTATCACTTTTTGGGTACCACTTGTTTTCTTCACTGTCTGAATCAATTTCACTTTGGGAAATGGCTTATCTTTGTTTTGTTTTCATGACTCTTATCACCTAGTCAGGTTTGTTTGAACTTGTGAAACGTCATGTCTAAAAAAAACTTGACACCTGAATTGAGAATCAACAACTAGCACTGCACCTAATGCGCTCAGTTTTGGCGTCGAAAAAATTCAAGCAAGTAAAGGAACAACAATTACAACAATCACCGAGTGTCAATCCCCATCGACATTGGTAGAAGGCGGAGTTGGTTTGCATAATTTATTCACAAAAAGTTTCAAGAGAGAGCCAATCCCCTTCGGGACCGACTAAAATATGGGAAGGATAGACGTTAACAAAGGATGTAAATAAATCGTCGATGACCGATGCGCTTTATCGGGGTTGGGGAAATCCATAAAAGTTAAAACAATCATTCTATATGAGACAAACATATCACCGATCCCCGATCCCCGATGCGTTTTCAGCATTGAGACTTTTTCGAGAGAGTTGATCCGAAATCACTTGGGTAGGTTTATTGCTGATAGCCGATCCTTGATACTTTTCGGCGTCGGCAAGATAGGATTGGGTTTTAGAACATATAGCTTAAAGAAAGTCCCGATTCTGATTAACACGAGAAAATGAAGTCAACAGTCTCGAATGCCATGTGTCTTTACCACGTAAGGGGGCGTACAGCCTAGTTTCGTCCCGAGTCAATTAAGGTTCCCTGAGTTCCCAGTCATGCCTCCTAGTCATATTTTCCATGTCATCTTTGTACGACAAAATCGATCAACATCAGAGCTTTTGCAAGAAGATATCAATGAAAATGTTTGAAGCACAATCTCGACCCCCGATCCACCAACTAAAAGAGAGGAACGATGGGATGTTTGTGGCATAAGATACGATCGGATTTGGACATTTAATAGACCAATTAATGCCTGATCCCGCATTTGTTGCTACCTAGTGCACCAATTAAACAACAACAATTTGAAATCGTCGATAGACCAGATTACCACCCGCGCCTGTGCCGTCAACCCTTGATGAATTTAAGTTTCAACATCTTTGAAGATCTGGCGGCATATTTAATGAAATTACACTCATAACTCAAATTGAATGGTTGATGTGACAAGATAAGTCCATCCCTATTTAAATCTCTAGAACGATTTTTGAACAAATTCATTCTGCACAAAATTTGAATTCTAGAGCATCTGAAGGAATAAAGTGAGCGTCTCGAGACTGTACTGATCCTCTGATTATCAAAACTAGGTTTAACAAGCTGCAGAGGTATGTATTCAAGTTTTTCAATTCGTTGGTTGTAATTTATATATACATGCTATTTTCTCGCACAATATCTAAACTATATTCTAGTTGCAGGTAAAATGTCGTCGAGAAAGCCAACCACCAGATGCTCGCCGAGGGCACCCAAGCTAAAAGAAGTTGAAACGGGTGAAGGTTCTTCTCCAGGGACCATGAGGCAATTGGAATACGATCCCATGGCGAAGCCTATCATTAAAACATCAACAAAGAAATTTTTTGTCTTGCCTCCGACCTTTGGTGATACAGAAGCAAGCCCCGAATCCAAAGTAATGCTCCCACAGTGGGGGGTATCTTCAACATAATTAGCCGAGAAGAATACCTAGAGTATATCCCACACAACAACCCGGACGTAAGGGAGCTCAATGACCAGGTGTTCTCAAACATCCGACGGTTGTATTTACACATGTCGGCAAGCAGAACCCCGATTTTCCCTTGCATAGAGGTTTTGAAATGGCTAATCGATCATATGGATGGGAAAAAGTTCTTGATCAATGATGAGAATGGCGGGTGTGTCAAATATTTCCTCTCGATAGAAGTTCATAGATACTACAAGTTCATGGACCCGGAGGAGCAACTCAACATAGACTTCGTGGTGAAGTTCTATGAATTCCATGACACCGGGCGGTTGATGGCCTCATGGTGGAAGGAGGACAAGAAGTTCACTAACCGGAGCAATGGGTGGTATGGGATGATTAACCTGAGGGAGCCATACATCTATTTGATGGCTCTCATTTGCCATCTATATGGAGAAAAGGACTGCTCCAAGTTTTCAGAAACATGGATGCCTTCGACGTACACAATGGCAATCTCTGGGAGCAATAATTTTTAAACAATTGAGGATCTGTATATAGCAGGCTCAGACGCCAAAAGAAGGGGAAGCACACACCTTTTACCTGGCTTCGTACCTGCTCGATGTCATCTGCGCAAGGAATCTCTTCACCAACATGAATTTAAGATGGCATGTTGCGGAGCTCCCCGTCCACGTCTACTTCAACATACTATGGGAAACCAAGTACAGAAAATATTAAACACTCATCTGTGATGAATTCATCGTTTGCATTCATTTTATTATTTTTAATAAGGAATGCCCAAGATTATCCGCAACAACCAAGAAGATGGTAGCAAAGGTAGGTCATTGGTAGTTAGACGAACTCTCAACCTACATCAGGATGTTCGGGGCCACCGAAGCACCACATCTCTTTCCCACTCATGTCCTAGACTGGCTCGTTGTGGGAGAAATCTGCTATCAGATTATCCTGCAGGGTTATAATGCCACATTATTCAAGGACAAGAAGCAAACATTCATACCCTACAGTTTCCATGTGGGGTTCTATTTGGTGAAGGATATTGCTCAAGCCAAAAAATAAGGGCTTATCTAATTGGAATTCAAGTTTCCGACATGCCGATTCCGCAAGCACAAACCTAAAGGCTTGGTCCTCCAACATGCTTTGCAGGTGTCATCCTGTTGGTCGTATGCTCATGATAAGTTTGAGGATGAAATATTCACAGAGTGAGCCCAAGACTGGGACGAGGTGGTATAGAGAATGGCCAACCCAAATATGACCAAGTTCAAGGCCATGGGCATGGATGAACAGGTGGAAACGATAGAGCAGTCAGCCCAAGAGGCCCTCAGAACCAGGGAAGAAATCAGAGTGGTAGAAATAATAGAGGCACAGAGAAGGGGATTGCCCTTGCTAGAAGGGGCACAAAGAATCATTGATCAATTGCAAAATGACCCTGATATGATAGAAATGACGGGGATTCCCGTTGATGACCCAATCAAAAGCCTAGGAGAACCAAGTGGCCTAGAGCCGATGCAACTTGAAGAAATCACCGAGTCAGAAAACCCTGAAGTTCCACCACCACAGATAAGATCACTAGGGGAAATTTCAACCCAACTCGAGATAGCAAGGACGTCAGGGAGAACAAGTATACCAAATTCCTTGTTCGATTTGATAACCATCTACGATGATGAGGAGAGTTTGGAGGTGTCCCTGGTGACTCTAGTACATATTACATAGGAGAAAGAACATGAGAGAGCATCCACCCCTGGTCCCGATGCTCCAGTTCAAAGCCTTCCACATATCGAGCATGAGGCATAAAGTTCCTTAGACATCGATCCGTTCGACATGCCAGGAACCCCAATGGACAACTCGAGGGATGAGCTAGGATCGGGTGAACGAGAAGAAGAAATTCCACAACAGGAAATTGACATTTCAACAACCTATCGCCAAGTAAGCAATGAACCTTCCCCTGATTCCTTATTTTTGGCCGATACCTTGCCACTCAATGAGCAGCAACCAGAAGCCGAGCCATTGGGACATATAGAAGAGGTTCAGGAACCTAGCCTTGAACATATATACACAGTCAGGAGACTGGGAAATACTCTAACTTGGGGAGAACAATAAATCCCTGAACCTATTGATGAGGTCACTGATATACAAGCAATCCCCTACGACCGAAAGAGGAAAGTCGTCATGAAGAGGACCACTAAGACGATTCGATCCTCATCACCACAGAGGAGAAATTGATCAGTACAGAGCATGCCAAGACGTCCAAGCTTATCAGCACGGGGATGGCAATCACAGATGCCACCATGGATAGAGAAAAGAAAGATGAAGAGGATTTGGCCGCTACGCTAAAGGAGTTGGAGCATCTGCGCCATTTGGAGAAATACTATCAAGACTCCACACAAGGCACAGTGTATTTGAGAAGCGAGTTCCAAGACGCCTACGACAAATTCACAAATGAACGACACCTTTTCACTGCAGGGATAGCCGACTTCCAAGAAGACACCCTTATGGCACTAGCGACTTGCAAAGACATGGAAAAATGGTATGAGAAGGCCCACCAAGCAGTGGAAATAATTGATTACATCAACGCGGTTCAAAAGGGCCCAGACGTCGAAGAGAACGACATTCAGGTGCTAAGGGACAACAACATAGATCGAATAAGGAAGGTGACCGAATAGTGGGTGAAAATGGCCCAAGAACCTCAACGGGAGATTCAAGAAAAATGGGTTGATTGCGAAAGGAGTTGGGTCAAGATCAATTGGGAGATGAGAGTCATCTATCTCCTAGAATTTGGCTCACCCGAGGACTTTGTTGACTCGCATGACATAGTCAAACAACATGCAGAACAAGACTCAACATGTATTGTAGAGATAGCAAAGGTGGCAAACATGGCGTTGGGTCAAGTACATCAGTTCATGGAGCACCCGATCAAGGCTTGAACAATATTACAACATTTAAGTGTTAAAATAGTCAAGTATCAGGCACAGGGAGTAGAAGTAAAGGAGATCGTTTCGGCCATGATGGACCAACACAGATTCCTGTATGCCAACATATGTGAGGAACTCTTTGTCAAATGGTCAGAGTATGAGAAGAGTCATCCACTTCAATGAAACCATTCGATGACTCTTAGAAGATAGAGAGATGGAAGCGCCATGTGGTGATGTTTTGTTTTACTCAACTTGCACTTTTGAAAGTTATTTTTAGTTAATGATTTGTTATAAATAAGAGGATCGACCTTTTAGAAAAGGTCGATAGTTTTGGCAAAGACCCTCATTTTTGGAATTGTAAAGAACTATTTCGAAACTACCTTAATTGAGAAGTCATGTTTAGGACCAGAGACAAACTTATGTTTTTCATCAAAGGTGTGTGTGATTGGATGTGAGGAGGAATTACTTCCGACTTTATTTCATGAATGGACGTTGTAATGAGTAAGAGTTTCTGAATCTATTGATAAGTTAGCTGATTCAATATTTCTCTGTAGTTCTTGTTCTTAATTATGGAAAGGAAATCGTTATGTTAATGTGTGATTAATGGTTAGAGCCAATGAAACTATTTTTCTTGCCATCATTTTGTTGCATGTATGTTTTCTTTCGATAATTGTATCTCAGTCAATAATTGAAATACCAACAAGTTGATGTATTAGTACTAGGCTTGTCGTAGGTGTGAAAATCTTTGTCTGCATGTTTGAAGACAAGGGTTATCCCAAGCTCAGCCTTCTTCAGTCGTTAAGATTTTCCCTTTTACCCAGCTGGTTTATACCAGCACCCATCTTTTTATCAGACCCATCTAATAAGTGAAAATACAAAAAGAGAACGTTTAAACTGAAGGAGGAACTTTCATAAGAAAATATCTTGTCAATCACTACGTAAAGCCCATCGATTATTTGGCTAGATCGATAGATCTGGAGAACCATTCCGGTATTAAACTCTGCAGAGTCTAATTGGGCCTCGGTGGCGGGTTTGGTTCCTGCTGTTGAGTTAAAGGGTATTAGGACCCCTCAACAAGGTCATACCAGCATGCCAATTCATTATGAATGGATTAACGACCCAAGCAACCCTAAACATGCTCCCTTTAGGATCTTATGACCTGCCGATTGGCATGGATTGGTTGGCTACCCATAAAGCCAAGCTGGATTGTTACAATAAAAATTTGGAGTGTGAAGATGCAGAAGGGAGAAAAATAACCCTACCAGGAATCCAAAAGCATGTCTCAGTGAGACAAATACCAGCCGTTCAAGTGAAAAAGTATTGCAGAAAAGGATGTCCTTTGTATGCAATACAAGTGTTGAACTCTGTCGAGAACAACAAACCAATCCTAGAGGACCATCCCATATTAAGAGAGTATAAAGATGTGTTTCCAGAAGAGGTACTAGGTCTACCTCCAATAAGAGATATTGTCTTTTCAATAGAACTTGTAACAGGAGCGGTGCTAGTGTCTAGAACACCTTATAGAATGAGTACACCATAGTTGGTTGAGCTCAAACTACAACTAAAGGAGATGGTGGAAAAAGGCTACATTCATCCCAGTCTGTCCCGATGGGGACCACCAGCCTTGTTTGTGAAAAAGAAGGATGGTACACTCAGGTTGTGCATATACTATAAACAACTCAATAAGATGACCATTGTAACACCTTATTTCCCCAGTCTGTAAAAATAACTATATTGGCCAAGAACTATGGCAAACTCCAAGATGTGAATGTGTGATTTAACGAACCCTGTATAAAAGGGTCGATGAATGTAAATGACGTGTGAATATGTGTTGCATGACTGCTGGGAGGGGGATGTGCTGAAAAAGAGACCACGATGACTGATGAAAGGTGATGGAAGGCACCTGGAATGATGGCGTTAACTTCCACCGAACCAATATCGTATTGGTCTTTACTAGCTCAAAGATCAAAGCTGCTCTCTAGCCCTAGAATGAATTACTCGCCAGGATGGTAGGTGGGGAGGCTCCTCATGAGTTAATGAGGGGATGGGGGTGAACCACCCATCCGTAGAAGCCCTCAGACTTGACCACTGCGGGGGAATTCGCTCCACATGCGACCTTGCAGGACAAAGCAAGAAAGGAAGTGTGGGAGAGGGAGAGCGCACAATAGGAATCACAGAAGGAGAACCAAAGGAACTCCAGAAAATACAACGAGTCTTGAGCAGAGGAGAAAGAGAGTAACCTTCGTCCTTGACTCCCGACGAGTGGGAAGTAGGAGACTGAGTCTCAAAGCCTCATGGTCTAGCTCGGGGGTGGCTAGTGGTAAATCCGTTGGGAGTTGTTGAGCCTACGGTTGGGTGGAAATGAGCACCCCTCTTACCAGTTACGTTACACCTGGTGTTTTCTGATAAGTATTTATGTCCTGTATCTTGAATTGAATATTCCTGGAATGCATGCTCATGGTTGTACATTCATAAATGGTTTCTGTATAGAAGTGTTTGCCTAGTGTTTTGATCGGAAATGGTGGATGCATGCTTATACTTGTATGGCCATATTCGGTTCATATATATATATATATATTGAACAAGTTTAGATTTCGAGTTCGTTCTCGGGAGATTTGTCCCATTTACTTAACTCACGCGATGCCCTGGTTGGATTTCCTCGAAGGCACCTCCTTTCGGGAAAGTTCCCTAACCATACAGAGAGGAGTGAGTTCCTTGAAAAGACTACCGTTTTAGTAAACCCATGAATTTGCTTTGTCCCTGTCACCGAAAGTAGCTTAGCGGGGATACCTCTCGGCTTTTCGGCGTTTCGGCACCCGGGAATCCCAAGGGTCAGTTTCCTTGTATTCGCCAGTTGCGAAATCCTGATGTGAGAAACCCCAAAATGATAGAGCGTGAATAGATTTTGATGATTCGGCGTTTCGGCACTCGGGAATCCCAAGGGTCAGTTTCCTTGTACTCGCCAGTTGCGAAATCCCGAGTTGCGAAACCCCGAAATGAACTTAGAGTTATATATATATATATATATATCGATGTTTCAGAGTTTCAGCTCCTGGAAACTCAAGTGCGAGACCTCTTGTCTTCGCACATCGCAAAATCTTGACTTGCGAAACCCCGAAATGAACTTAGCGTTATATATATATATATATATATATAT
>ML808358.1:0-27192 GCA_009831015.1 Picea engelmannii | reverse complement strand
GGCAATTCAAATTTTATATCAAGCTTTAATGAAGGAATTTGCGAAGGAGTTTTACCATGCCCCTTTGGAGAATTCGGAAGATGTTTCGAACTGGTAGAAGAAGAAGAAGAAGAAGATGATGGAGGAGAGGGTGGTGGAGAAGCACCATTCCCTCCATTTTCGTCTGGAGGTTTATCACCACTGCCTCCCTTATGCATGGAAGGGTTGGAGCCTTCACCCTGCGACAATATGTTCCTTTCCATCAAGATCTTCATCATCTCTCTCATCTCCATGACAGATTTTCTGAGATCTTCCTCTTCGGCAGGAACACATTCATGACTTTCTGCATGAGCCATGTTTGGTGGATGTCTCTCTGAAACTTGCGGTGAATGAATATGCTTCCTCCTTGTCGGATGAGAACTTGGCTCCACAAGTTGACCTTCTCCTCGTGTGAGTTTCAACCTTGTGAGCATCAGAAACAAAACTTGCAAACAATCAAGTCTTCAAAAACCAGTGCTCTGATACCAACTTGATCTAAAATTGAAGAAGACTTGAAATACTTGAAATTATTTGCAATGTAAATGTTATGTGTTTAAAGCAAAAGGATCAGTTTTCAACACATAGATTAAAGGATTACTTATGCAAATTACACATAGACAGCAGCATAATCAATGAACATAATCACATAAACACATCAATTGATAAAGGAGTTCACCCCTCTCATGGGCTACATCTCCTGGTCCAGCTTCCAATGGATCATTATTATTAATTGCTCAAAAGTGCTCAAAAACATGTCTTACAATGCTCAAACTGACAAACCGACTGCTCCAATGGCTTCAGAGCGCCCAAAAACCCCTGTCTAGGCTCTTTCGGCACCTCAATCGGTCAAAAAATGAAGAAGTTAGGCCTCCTGGAAGTCTCCCTCTTCAAGCTTGCTGTCTCTGCATCTACAAATTGCACCCTTCTTCATTGAACCTGGCTCACACGCAATAAGTAGCGTGAAAACCCAGCACCGGGCGCAACCGCGCCAACGGTGCAAACCGTACGGTTAAGGGCACGCCAACCCTTAACCGCCTAGCACCTCGGGCATATGGGTCATAACACGACCACGCGCTATAAAAAAAGGGCTTCGTTTTAATACCAAACAACATAATGACACATGGCGGGTCGGTTATTAAACCGTGGAAACCACTGTTAACCAACTCCCGCGCGCATATACAAAGGTGACACGGTATATACAACGGTCACGGGCTATGGTTCAAACCCTCGCGCCAACCGTTTGGTGTATGGTATATATGATATGGACATATGCGTAAACAAATGACCACGAGCCGGGGCTAAGCCCCTGCCTGACCCCCTGCCAATGGTTACAATATTCGATTTGAAATATAATTAAACACATATATATAACAAGGCACAAAGTGTAACCCATTGGTCGGTCGGAGATTGTGAAAGCTATGCGGTGTGGGAGGTCCAGGGGTCGAACCCCGTGGACTCCAATAATTTTACATAACGATCATGAACCAATAAAAGGGGTGCCACGTGGCAGCCCATGATTGGGCCACGTGGCACCTTTCCATTAGCCAATAAAATGCCACGTGTCACCATCTGATTCGACAACTGACAACCAACAAAAACTTGCCACGTCACTCCTACCACATCATCGTACGGTCTGTACGACCCTGCCACGTCAACCTGTACGGACTGTACAGTCAGCACCAAAATTTTTGCCTGTTTGACTTAATGAACAGATCGCTATATCTCTCGCTCCCGATGTCCGTTTGAGACGAAACGAGTTGTGTTGGGTTCGCAACGACGAGGCCTACGCTCTCGTCCGGTTTGAAGCAATTCCGAGCACTTTGAATTTTTGAGCAAAATTTGATCCCCTGATCACTAATGCCCTTAGCAGAAGCATGGAAGTGTTTCACTTGGCAACGGTAAGCACCTGTGAAACAGACGTAAATGAGAGATTCAAAAGTGCACAAGAAACATATGCATTTTTCAAGACTATGAAATCATACTTAGAGCAAGAGCCCACAGGGATGAAGTATGAGGGTTATAAATTGTTGAATGGTGGCCTGCTAAATTACAAAGGTAGGTTGTATATTCCAAATTGTGACGATTTGAAGAGGTTCATAATGGATGAACTACACAAAAGACCATATACCAGACATCTCGGTTATCAGAAAATTATCACAGCCACTAGGAAACTATTCTATTGGCCTGGACTAAAAAAGGAGATAGTTGATTACTTAGCTAAATGTCTAGAATGTCAGCAGGTTATGGCAGAGCACTGAAATCCAACAAGGCTGTCGCAGCCCCTACTAATCCCAAAATGGAAATGGGAAACCATCACCATGGATTTCATCAAAGGGTTACCAAAATCAACCAAACAGAATGACACATCATGGTAGTTGTGGACAAACTGAGCAATGCTGCTCACTTTATTCCCATCAAATCAACTTGCAAGGAAATAGATATTTCTAGTATTTTCATGAAGGAAATATTTAGACTGCATAGCATGCCTAAGGAAATCATATCTGACCGAGATACAAAATTTAATTCAAACTTTTGGAAATCTCTGTTTGTTGGTTTTGAGACTAAATTTCTATTTAGTACAGGCTATCACCCTCAAACTAATGGCAAGACAGAGAGGGTAAACCAAGTGTTAGAAGAGATGTTAAGGATGCATGTAATGCATTAGCCCAAGAAGTGGGAAGACTACCTACCATTGGTAGAGTTTGCTTATAACAATGGCTATCAAGATTCATTGAAGATGAGATCTTTTCAGGCCCTCTATGGTAGACAATGCAAGATTCCAATCAGCTGGAATGACCCAGTAGAAAGAATTACGATTGGGCCATATATGCTAAAGAAAATGGAACAAAAAGTAGTTCAGATAAAACAAAATCTGAAAATAGCTCAGGATAGATAGAAAATCTATGCAGACAGAAAAAGGACTCCTAGAGAGTTCAAAGTATGGGATCATGTGTATCTCCGAGTTATCCCCATGAAAAGTTCCTTGAGAATGGGAGCTTGTGCCAAGCTGACACCTTGGTATTGTGGACCCTTTGAAATTTTGGATAGAGTGGGACCTGTAGCATATAGACTGGCACTTCCTCCCACAGTGAAGGCACATAATGTTTTCCATGTTTAGTTGTTGAGGAAATATGTACATGATTCTAATCATATAATTGATTGGTCTGTGATTCAGGTGGAACCATAGGGAGGATTCTTGCCAAAACCACAATGCATAATAGACAGGAAGGAAATCCCACTCAGAAACAAAACAATTGCACATGTCAAGGCGCAATGGAAACACTTTGGTCAAGATGAAGCTACATGGGAAATGGAGGATGTCGCAAAACATGCATACCCATTTTTTGTTTACTTATGTACATACAGAGTACATCGACAACTAGAACATCGAGGACAATGTTCCTTTAAGGGGGAGGGAATTGTAACACCCCTGTTTCCCTAACTTGTAAATATACCTATAACTTGCCAAAAGACTATGGGCATAATGAATATGTGTGGATGTTGGAATTGATGAACCTTTTTGTTATAAACGGTAATGTATGTAATTCTGTTATTAATTAAAAATGGATAGTGTTGCATAACTACGGAAGGGGATTTCCAAGGTAGATAATGATGCTATGAGAAATATGGTGAGGGGAACCAGTAATCGTTGAGATGACCCCCACCATACCAATACCTTTTTGGATTTAAATTATTTATACCCAGAACAATCCTTTGATCCATAAATAAGTTACCAGTCAAGCTGGTAGTTGGAAAGTCCTCGTCAAGAGCTAATGAGGAGATGGGCAGAGTACCCATCTGAAATACTTTCTGACCTGACCTCGAACCGGGGATTCAGACCCACACAATCTTGCTGAGGAACGAAATAAAATAAGTTAATTTGTGGGAAGAGGGGAGGGGCGAGGGAGATGAGTTGAGAGACCATTTTTCCAAAAAAGAGAAGAGCGCATGCATCTCTCTGGTTATGAGGAGAACTGAACAACAAGCTTGCTCTGGGTGCAAGAATTTGTGGGCAATGTTTTCAGTCCAAGATGATAATCGAGGTTGCAGAGATGACGGGTGACTGAAGAAGTACTCATGTTGGTTATTGATCTCTCTATCTACTTCTTGGGCTGACCCAGGTTCAGATATGAATAGGTTTCCAACAAAACCCTCTAAAACTATCAGCCCTCCTGGTAAACTAGAAGGCAACATAGTACACAAAGTGCACTGCGCAGTATCACCCGAGATAGTTCTATGGGTGAGTGCAATGCTCAGGTGCTTGCAATTTTGGAATGAGTGGGGATTCTAGGATTATAATTCATCTTCTTTAGGCATTGATATGATTATTCTCTCTATTATTCCTAAGATTCATTCATCTGTTAAGCCTATGCATGCATTCTACTAGATCTAACTGAATCATTCATTCATCCATTCATGATCTAATTACTAACATAATGTAATATGCAATAGACAACACACATAACATAGGTTTTACCATGGTTCACCCCCTCCTGGGCTACGCCCACAAAGATCTTGCTTCTTAGGGTCCTTTATTAGTTTTCTGCAAAATATCGCACTGCACGCACTACAATTCTGATCATACAACCATGAAAAAGTTTCCACAACCTCTGTGAGGTGGACTAGATCACACCAGACTCCTCATCCCATGATCTAACCCTCAAGAACTAGCTACTTTACTCTTCTACAACTCAACAACTTACAAAAATGGATTAGAACTATTTTGGAATCTCAACAGTCCCAAAACACAACAACCTCTAACAATTCAGAACAACCTTTGAACCCCGACCTAGACCTCTTAGGTTTTTATTTATACTACTTTACAAGCTTTTTAGTTGTTACAATCTCTTACCAAAACCCTAACCCTAACATGGTTAGGTTTTCTTGCTTGCATTCCTTTCATGCTTTCCTCCTTTGCATGCGGATTTCCCTCGCACGTGTTGCTTTTCCTACCAGCTATTCTTCTCCAAAATTTGGTTTTATCCTAAAAAAATAGGTATTTCCTCATAATAGGCCTATTCCCAACATGCCCCCAACACTAACATGTGGCTTGTCCTGAGCCACCTAGCCAGTGCGCGCTCCCGGAACAACCTTTGTCAGGTTGTGGAACTTGTTTGTGAGTTCCCTTCCTCTTGTCTGGACCTGCATGACTCTTCCTATGAGTGCCTCCACTGATTGCGCTATGTTCTCCTCCTGGATCAGTGTTGCGCACTTTGTCTGTTCTTGTGTAATGTTTTTCTTTTCCTCCTCCAACTGCGCGATCATCTGCATTGCTTGCTCTTGAATGGGTTCCAATTTTGCTTGTCTTGCTTGCTTCTTTGTCTATGCAGTCTTCAATTCTGACTGCAACTTCTTCATATCCTGGGTGCCCTTCATGTGCTCTATGATGCTCATTGCTTTCTGTCTTTGCTTGAGATATTGTATGGTTGCACTGACTCTTTCTTATTCTTGGTCCCACTGTTGTACCTACTCGTCCTCTTCCAGTGTTTTCCAGAGTTGCACGACTCTGTCGAAAAATTATTCTGCTGCGCTTGCTTATTTCTTCATCTCCACCATTTGGAGTGCATCTTCTTGTTTACTTTGATCTCTAACCCCCAGAGGAGTTGTGGGATTGAGACTTTCCTTTAGTTCCTTGATATCCTGTTTGCATTGATTGATTGTTTGTGCAATGAGGTTGATCTTCTCCTCTGCACTTCTCTCTGCTGCTTGCGAATTGCTTGGGATGCGGTTGTACGTCGCTGTCAATCCCTGCTCCAACCTATCTATGTGTTCTTTTTCCTCCTTGGTTTCGATATTGACCTACTCGACCACCAATTCCAAGGCATCCCTGCCATTCTTTGTTTGTTGCAGTACCACTGCGTTTATCCTCACGCGTGACTGCACTTCCTACGCAACCTTGACTTGAAGCTTGTACAATGCCTTGGTTGGTATGCTTGCCAGTATCAATTCTACCTATGCTAGATCCTTCAGTGGTGTCTGGGCTATGCCTTAGTCCATTTTCAACATGTTGGATGTGATTTGGAAGTTCGGACTTGCCTGCACTATGATTTGGATGGTGTCTTGTTCCCTTGGCGCGGTCCTGGCCTCTACTTTTGTTGTTGTGGGGACAGGCTATGTTCCTCTTTCAGGTCTTTGCACTGCATGTATTTGTTCCAAGACCTACCTTATATCTTCCAGCTCATCTGGATTCTACCTCGATGGTGCTGAGCTTCTTCGAAGTCGTCAGCTGGACGATCTTGTACTCATTCTACGACGCGGTTGACATCGTCCTCAGTGATTGTATACTCCGGCAGCTATTTATGCACCTTGGAATTCTTGTGTAGCCCTCCTGTGAGTATGATTGGCTTCTTGGGTGGCCTTGTTTCTTGTGGGGTGGTTGCTGAGGGGGTTTCTTGTGTCGTTGTGTCCCCTACTCCATTTTCTCCTTATGTTGGGGCAATGTCCTTTTTCCTTGCCTGTGCATCCTTCTTTGGCACACTCCCCTTCTTCTGTTGCACTGGATTTTGACTATTCTTTGGCTTCATAGGTGCAACGCTGTCTCCTATAGGTGTCTTAGATACCCTTGCTTCTACCTCCTTTCTCATAGGCACATCCCTAGGAATGACTGGGATCTTCCAGTCGCCGTGCCAATCCCACATGGCCATTTATACCTCTTCGCCACTGATGTAGTATGGGAGTTGCAACCATTCCTTGGTTGGATCCTTACGCACCTAGATCCACATATTATGGCACCTCGCTTTGAAGTTTCTATGTCGTGGTACTGTGCGATGAATTCTGGCGTGATCCTCAAAGTGTTAGCTATAATGTCCTGGATGTCACTTAGGTATCATGCAAAGGTACCTACGTTGCCACTTCTTCTTTTGGGGTCCAACGTGTTCCCCATTGATGTATACCGTGTTGTGCGGAAACGACCTATTCGATCGTAAAATTACTAGTATGGAGGCTCCCTCCATGCAATTAATGTTATAAGGATCAATAACCAAGAATAATAAAATTATGTCCCCAAGTCCTGCACGTATTTGCAGTCGTCGAGGAACAGATTCAACAGGTAGGGGTCCCAAATGAGCATGGTGTTATTGGCACACTGGGATACAACTGCAACAACCCCTGTAGGGACTTCGTCCTTGCGACAATTCCTTAACAGCTTGCAGGCCATGAGTTTTGTGGCCATCCTAGTGGCTGCGTCGCTACATCGTTTTATTATGATTATGTACGAGCTTCTCTCTGTGTCGTACATTTTCTTCATTTCCTCGGCAAGAGACTTCTCCTTTGTCTTGTCATCAAGGTACTGTGTGAGACTCTCTCCCATTGATGGCAGACCTGTGATGAATGCGATCAACTCGACGTCGATGGAAATGGGTTGCTCCATTCATAGGAAGCCTCCATGGAGGACTGCCATCGACTGCTTTACACAATTATTTACTTCTTTCCCCTCGCCAAAGTGGGGAATCTCCCCTAAGTTTAGGATCCTTGTGTTCGTCAGGTCTCTTGCCCATTGCTTCAGTTGCATCATGGGATCTCCAAATGGACCTGTCCCTATGTTGTCCATGTAAACTTGTTGCGCAAATTCTGTGAATTTTCCAGCGTCGGCCACATCGTGGTCTGAATACTTTAGTTTTTCCATGCAACCCAAAAGTGTTGACGGGGCCTGCACTCCCTCTGGGATGCACAATAGTATGGTTTCTACATCGGGCTGCTTGTGCGGGGACCGTGCCATGGGTTGTTTAGCCTTTCTTCTTATCGACGCGCTAGAGGTCCCAGCCTCCGCTTGTCTATCCTCTGTGCCTAAATCTAGCTGCCCGATAATGTCTTCTACTCGCCCTTCCTGCTGCTATGTGGACCCTATTCAGATTGTGGTCTCGGTGCTACAGCCGTTGTCTGCTCGATGGCATCCCCATTTTTTCTTTGGGCTACTTTGACCCTCGTAGGTTGTTGTAGGTTTCCTGCGTCGCTTGTTTGGTGGCCCTGCGCATCGTCGTGCAAATAAAATTCCATGACGATCATCCTTGGGGCTTGTGATTCCTCCTCAACTGGTGTAGGGATTAATGGCTTGACCTGTGGTCAGGGAATTACGTTGACGTCGACAATTCCCTCTCTTTGGGCCATTTCTTGCTCGACCTTCGTGGTTTTGTGCGGTGCCCTAAGGATGCTTCTGGTTTTTCTTGTAGTTTGGCTTGGTGCGCCAATATTTGGTGGTGCCATAGTGGGTACTGTGTGATTTTTCCGAATAGGGTTCGACTGGTTCACACTGTGCACTCCCATGTTCGTTTGTGTGCTGTCTAACTCCGTGAATTTGCAATTTCACAATAAGTTGTATTTTGCCCACGTTTCCCCTTTATATAGAAGGTGCCATGAATGTCGTGAAGCTTCTCAAAGAAGCTTCACTGGCCATGATTAATGCGATGAAGCTTGTCGAGTACGCTTCATTTAATTCCATAAATCCCTCCAATTCACGCCTTTTTTCTGTAACCGTCATTTTTCGCTTTTCTGACCATTGGTCCCTTTTCCTCTATGTTGATTTTTTTAAGTGCGTCGTGCATTTCTGTTGTGATTTTTCCTTAGTGCGAGGTGTTTTGCTTCTTGCCAATCATCTACTGTGCACATACATTTTTTTTTCGTGCAGAGTCCACCCTCTCTGCGCACAACATTCCCCAATATTTTTGTATTTTCTTTCTTTTCGATTTTTGTATTTATTTTTCCTTCTTTTTCTCCTTTTTATTTCTTTTTGTCATTTTTCTATCCTAGCTTCTACTATATTACACTATGTACATGTCCTTCTTACTGCATTGTAACTTTTAAATGTTAGGAGGTCAATTGTCCCTATATAGTTTCAATCGACTCCCGTTGATCATTCCGTTCAGTTCTTATCCTGCCAGATCCTTTAGCTGCATAGATCCCCCATCCGTGACAATATTTACTTCATAGGGCCCTAGCCAATGCATTCTAAACTTACCAGGATGTTGAAAAAATTTACTATCATAGAAAAAGACTAGGTCTCCTTCCTTGAAGCTCTTCCTCTTTATATGTCCGTCATTCCAGGCTTTGTCTCTTGATTTCTATACTTCTTGGCGAAATCATGTTAGAATCCTATCCTCTTCCATTTCCATTAGTTGATTCAACCTCTCTTTCACTGCGCCTCTTTCTATCATGTTGGTGATTGCTGCTACGGGCAAACTGGGTACCATAAATTCTAATGGCACCACTGCTTCTTTCCCATACACCAATCTCAATGGTGCATGTCTTATCAACTTCTTACATGTAGTCCTATATGCACATAGTATTGCTGGTATTTTCAAGTCCCAATCATCGCTGTTGACATTATAGATCTTTGTCAGATCATTCTCCAAGATCTTATTGAAAGCTTCTATTGTTCCATTTGCATGAGGATGGTATGGTGTACTCTTCTGGTGATAGAATTCAAACTCCTCATTCATAGCCTTGATATTACTGTTGATAAAGTGAGTACCTTGATCACTCATCAAAATTCTTGGACATCCAAATCTGGTTATCACTTGATAAAAAAATAAGTGTGTTGTTGTTTCTGCGCTGTAGTCTTTGACTGGTGTTGCTTCTACCCATGTTGTTAAGTATTTTGTCACAATAATGATATATCTAACTCCTGACCTTCTCGTTGGTGGATTTATTGGTGCAACAAAGTCTATTTCCCATTTGTCAAATACTTGCAAAGTTAGTTGTGGTCTTAGGGGCATCTCATCCCTTTTATTGGGATTGCCAACCCTCTGACAGACATCACATGTATGGAAATATTCCTTAGCATCTTTATGGATTGTTGGCACCCATAATCCTGCATGCAATACCTTTTGCGCGGTATTTTTTCCTGCATAATGTCCTCCAGCTATTCCCTCATGAGCTTCTACCAAAATTCTAGGCCTTTCATGTTCTAATACACACCTTCTCAAAATGTTGTGTGTGCCTATCTTATATATGTGTCTTGCAATTAGTTGATAGTCTACAACTATGACTACCATATTTTTCTTTTGTGTAGTGCTAAATTCTTGTGGCATAATCTATGTACTCAATTATTCAATGATATCAGTAAAGTATTCATCAGTTACTTGTATTGAAAACAACTGCGCATCAGGGAAGTTGTCTTCCAAGTTGGTAGGTTCCTCTCCATTAGTGACCCTTGATAGGTGATCAGGTCTTGCATTCAACTTCCCTGGTTTGACTCACTTAAAAATTGAATTCTTGGAATAACAATAGCCATCTACAGATCCTCCCACCAAACACTGGCTTGTTGACTAGGTATTCGAGGGTCGAATGATCCGTGAACATATTAAAATGTTTCCCCAATAAATAGTTCATGAACTTATGAAGTGCATATACCATGGCCAGGACTTATCTTTCCATGGTATTGTGATTATGTTATGATTCTGACAATTTTCTGCTTGCAAAGGCTATAGGATGGCCTAATTCCCCCGCTCTTTGTTGCACCATAATTGCTCCAAGTGCCATGGTTGATGCATCTACATGCACATGAAATGTATTTTCCCAGTTTGGGAATACTAGGATAGGTGTTGTGACCATATTTTCTTTTAAGGTGTCCAACCCTTGTCAACATTCCTCATTCCATTGAAATCTGATATCCTTCTTTAGCAGTTTTTCCATTGGCGCATTAATCTGCACATACCCCTTTATGAATTTCCTATAATAACCTGTATGTCCCAGTGTTTCTCTCAGCTGACACACTAATTTTGGTTGTGGTAAATTGACAATGACTGCAATCTTAGCATGATCCACCATCAAGCCTTGTTTATACACTGTATGGCCCAATAGTATCCCAAAAGGTGTCCCCAAAATGTATTTCTTTATATTCAATGATATCTGACACTGCCTGCATGTTTCCAACATTAGCCTTAACACTTATACAAGATACTTTAACATACTATATACAGTCCAATAATCTAGATATACTTCTAAAAATTGATGGATGAATTCCTGAAATGCAACTATGAATGCTCTTGAGAATATGGCTGGTGCATTCTTTAGCTCAAAATACATGATTGTGTACTGGTAGGATCCCCATTATGTGGTAAAAGTAGTCTTATACTTGTCTTCTGAATCTATTTTGATCTGATGGTAACCTGAGAATCCATATATAAATGAGTATGCTTTCTGGCCTCCCACATTCTCTAATACCTCATCTATGAAAGAGGTGGGAAAAGGGTCATGTAAGCAAGCATCATTCAATTTTCTCAAATCTACACAAATCCTTATCCCCCTTTGTTTTTTTTTTTTTTCACTACCATAGGACTTATCCATTCAGATTCCTCTATTGGTTCTATGATACCATCTTCCAACATTCTGTCAATTTCAGCCTTCACTTTCTGCTTTTATACTGGATTAAGTCTGTAAGGTCTTTGCATGACAAGTCTTGCCTCAGGTTTGAGAGGTATCTTCATCTCTCCCAGCTCTCCTACTATGCCTTTCATCTCTGTAAAGGTCGTTGGGAACATGTCACTGTATTCACGCAGTAACTCTGTTATCTTTCTACTGTTTGTTCATCCCAAAGTCCAATACTTTCCATTTTAGGGTTATTATTTTCCCAATGTTGACTTTCTTCACCTTGATTGGTGCAACAAATACTTATGATTCCAAAGATGGACCTTCCACCTCTCTTTCTGCTTATATTTATCTAATATGAATATTGTGTAGGTCATCTTCATCTGAGACTTCGTCTTCCACATGATAGCATGACAATAGTTCTTTGACTATCTGTCTGTTCTGTTGTTGATATTCTGTCATGAGTTCAACCTCTGGTTCATCAATAAATATTACACCTTTTATCTTATTCGGTGTTGAATCAATGTTGGGGTTCTCATGTTCAAATGAAAAGGTTACTATAAAATCATGTTGTAATATTGTCCATTTTGTAGTACCTCTACACATTTATTGGTCTACATACCAATTCTCTGGGATTCCTTCCAATGTATGGATGAAGTGACGAGGCCATTCCTCTGGTGGTGTCATCCTCCAATGCGTTCTGCACTTCTCCAAGCATTCTGTTGGTGTTCCTTTCCCATCATACCTCTGCATTTTATTGTTGCCCTGTTCTGCACCGAACCTAATGGGCAGTAATCGCTTACATTGGTACTAGTCCTGAATTGTTTCTTTATGAACACCCCACCATCTTGCAGGTGTAGCCTTGAGTGCAATATCTGGAGATAAGAGCCTCTGATTTTCTCCTACTTCCTCTTCATATTGTATCATAAATTCCTCTAAATCATTTACCCCATGAACACTGGGAGGTTCTCTTGCTTCTGTACCAACCCATCTTACTTCGTAGTCTATTCTTGTGCACCTTCTTGTGGAGACCTCGTGTAGTCTCTACTGCCAGTTCTCTAGACCTGTATCTGAGTCAGAAGCACATGATGTGATGCTTCTCCACCTGAGTACCCCATCTACATTTGGGTTGACATAATATTCTTCACGCAAGTTGGTTCTATACAATTGGTTTATTTCCTCCAGATCTAGACATGTGGGTTCTACAAACCTTTCTCCTTTTGATGGATCTAATGGTGCATTGACTCTATATTCTCCTGATTCAAATGTCATTTTTCTTGTCTTCAAATTGATTATGGTCTAGTTATCAAATGACCAATCCAATCCAAGCAATGCTGGATATGGTGTTGTGCCATCTACAATCTCTATTACTTCAAAGTCTGCCTTAGTGCACACTCCATCCAAATCCACTGTCACACCTTTAAGCCTTCCAATTAGTAGAACTCTATGTTGATTTTCTAATTTCAATTGGACATGTGAATAGCTTAATGTGGGTTCTCCCATACAATGCCATGTTTTGTTAGGTAAAACATTTACTTCAGAGCCTAAGTCCAGTATACTATCCTCCATATTGAAATCTCTAATGTTGGCATTCAATTTGAATTCTCTGCTTGTCCTCCTTCTTGTACGGAGGTGATTGATTGTTTTCTGTTCTAACTTCCCCTCTAACTCTGTGTTACATCTTTCTAACATATTTTTCAAAACTTTAACAGATGATGGATCATTCAGTACCTTCACACACGATTGCAGAAAAGTCTTTATGGCACTTAATTGCTCTAAAGGTTGTGCTTCATTGGTGTGGTCCATTGATGACGACATCTCGTACATAGGAGATTTCTGATTTTGTTGTGCAAATGATGTAGATGCAGTGTTCTGCTTGAGAAATTCCCGTTTGGCCTCCTTGAATGTTTCCTCTTCTTTCCACGCATCAAACTGCTTCTAAGGTTCAGTGTTTTTCTTCACCCATTGGTGTTGCACTTAGTGTTTCCTTACTGCGTCAGTTCCTGTCTTAGCACCTCCTCGCATGACTATGTTGATATTTATTCCACCATCCTTGGCTTCTGCAGAGATCCATTGAATCTTCTGGTTATTCTGGTTCCTCTTTTATTGAATATTTCCCAAAAGTGTTGGACATTCTTCTGTGTCATGGTTTGCTGCACGACAATACATACATGTCGCTGGTGGGAGTGGAAATTCCCTTGCATAGTGTCCTGGTTGTTGGCAGTTGTGGCACACTACTAGACCCGTTCCTCTTCCAAATCCTCCTCTACCTCATCCTCCACCTCTTTATCCATCTCGATCTCCTCGCGGTGCGTTGTACTGAGGTACCTGATTATACTGCGCGGGGTTATAATGTGGTTGCGCAGTGTTATATTGATGCTGCGCGGTGTTGTATGGAGGTGGTACATGGTTAAACTCAGGTGAAACTTTCCCTGTCATCATTTCTGCCTGCATCCTATAGGTATCTGTAGTTCTTTCTCTCATCAGCTCCATTATCCTACAATCTTTATCATCATGACCCACTGACTTGCAAAAATTACAATATGAACTCTTAGGTACTGTCTGGTACTTCTGCATCATGGGACAATGATATGGATCATTCCCATGCATCTTACAAATCTTGCACCATGGTCCTACTGTTGGCAAAGTGTTTTGTACTCATGTTTCCATATACTACACGAAAGTTGGACATTCATTGTTATGGTGTCCTTCTGTCCTACATGTGGTACACCAAACAACTTCTCTTTTCTCTTTGCCCTTATTATGGTTAAGTTGGAATGTGAGGTTCTTCAGATCCTCCTTCAGCTCTTCTATTGCTAGATATGTCTTATGATACTGGTTATCTTCCAGTTGTAAGGATACCTGCAGGCCTATGCCTGAGTTTGAAACTTCTGTTGTCTCAATGGGTATTTCAAATGTGGTAACAGTGAATTCACAAAGAGATGTCTATGCTTCATGTTAGTCATGACATACTTCAAATTACCTTTGAGATGCTTAAACCTTTGATAAATATCCCAAACAGATTCACCTGGTTTCTGCCTGATTTCAATCATCTCATTCATATACTGATCTTCTGAGCTAGGCTTATGGAATTCATTGATCAATAACTTCTTCACATCTACAATAGTCCTTGTTACTTCTGGTTGACTGTTTACAACTAGGCTCATGTACCAATCCAATGCGTGGTCTCTTAGCATGATAGATAACTGTGCAAGTTTTGTATCCTCATCTGTGATATGTTTTGCTTTCCATATCTTCTCGCAGATAAATAAATTCTTTTCAGGGTCCTTAGATGCCTCTCCCCAAAATTCTGGTAACCTGATCATGGGATCATATCCTGCCATCTTGAACTGTGATGAACTACTACCTCTATGCGATGTAGATATTTGATTGCTACTTCCTGAAGTGGTTCCTCCATTTGTTTTTATTTGTTTAGATGTGTTTCTTGTTGTCTTTCTTACACTAAAATTCGGTTGTCTAAATGTTGGTGTTCTTTCTGGTGTATTAGTTGCACATGGGGTTATGGGTTCCACACAGACACTAACATGGATGGGAGTTCTACCTTTTGTTCCTACCCTTGGACCACCGATCTTCCTTTCATATGTTGCATGCATGATTTCTTCAATCTGATCCACAACACGAAGATCCTCTACCTCTTCCTCATCACTTGCCAAGCCCTCTCTATCAACTATGGCTCTCTTCTTATTATTCATCTTATATTGGTAGCATACTCCACTGCACATCTTTCCAGTTGTTTCCATTATCTGCTTTATTTGATATTCCTCCATCATGATCGGGTCCATGGCCTCCTTCTTCTTTCCCTTATCCACATCTTCCTCCATTTATCCACCTCTTGTCAGTGCTTCCCCCCTTCCCCCATGCACGCAGGGAAGTTTAGTTGTCTGATTCAATAGTCATCACACCGTTGTTATATAATAAGATCTTGATTGAAGTACACAACGATCTGATATACCTACCTTTGGGTCCTTTTAGAAACTCGTGCTCTACTGCGCTGTAAGACTTCACAGTATCTACTGCAAACTCTGTGATAAACCCTGCAACAATACTGTCTAACAAGAAATTTACTGTGCGCGTGAATTTGTTGTTAACTTGTTGTAACTGCGTGATCTCCACAAGATTCCACTCAAGTTGTCTAATTCAATTTGTAGGGTGGTTGTGTTTTAAACTCAATAGCCACTCCTACAACAAATGTGGAAAATCACAGAAAAACACCTCATGCAAGTCGCTAAATGGGTATTTTTCTAGGTATTTGCACAATGTTATCTTAGGGTTTTTGTTATCCTTTTGTGCAAACTCAAGCTCCTCTGTTTTCAACCATCTTTCAATCTCCACCTTCGTTGGATTCCATGGCCTGAACATTCCCTTTTTATACCTTCATTCTCTGCATGCTTCTTTTACGGATCCCATTCACTCAATCCCATGCAGTTCCATTTGGAAACATAACCATTTGTTGGTTATTGATCTCTCTATCTACTTCTTGGACTGACCCAGGTTCAAATCTAAACAGGTTTCCAACAAAACCCTCTAAACCTATCGGTCCTCCTGGTAAACCAGAAGGCAAAACAATACACAAAGTGCATTGCGCAGTCTCACCAGAGATAGTTCTATGGGTGACTGCAATGCTCAGGTGTTGCAGTCTAGGAATAAGTTGGGATTCTGGGATTATACTTGATCTTCTTCAGGCCTTGATCTGATTATTCTCTTTATTATTCCTAAGATTCATTCACCTGTTAAGCCTATGCATGCATTCTACTAGATATAAGTGAATCATTCATTCATCCATTCATGATCTAACTACTGATAGAAGGTAAATATGCAATAGAAAACACACATAACACAGGTTTTACCGTGGTTCACCCCCTCTTAGGCTACATCCACGAAGATATTGCTTCTTAGGCTCTTTATTATTTTTCTGCAAAATATGGTGTTGCGCGCACTACAATTCTGATCATACAATCATGAAAAAGGTTCCACAACCTTTGTGAGGTGGACTAGATCACACTAGGCTCCTCAGCTTGTGATCTAACCCTCAAGATCTAGCTACTTTACTCTTCTACAACTCAATAACTTACAAAAATGGATCAGAACTATTTTGGAATCTCAACAATCCCAAAACACAACAACCTCTAACAATTTAGAACAACCTTCGAACCCCAACCTAGACCTCCTAGGTTCTTGTTTATACTACTTTACAACCTTCTTAGTTGTTACAATCTCTTACCAAAACCTTAACCCTAACCCTAACATGGTTAGGTTTTCCTGCCTGCATGGCTTTCATGCTTTCCTCCTTTGTATGCGGTTTTCCCTCACACGTGTTTCTTTTACTACCAACTGTTCTTCTCCAAAATTGTGTTTTATCCTCCAAAAATAGGTATTTCCTCAAAATAGGCTTGTACCCAACAACGCGTTTCATGCCTCCTTGCTTGGTGGAGAGAAAACCGTTTTGCCAATTTTCTGTGGAAGGAGGAGAGTGATCTCCATCCATGATTATCGCTAAACAAGAACAAAGATTCTCTCTCAGAGCATCATGATCTAGCTAGGGGGTTTCCAGTTGTGAATTCATCTAGGAGTGGTTGTGCCTATGGTTGGGTGGAAACGGGCACCCCTCTCAACAATTACTTCACGATTCTGGTTTCTTGATAAGTATATTTACACTTTATGTACTAGAATGGAAGTAATGGTTGAATGCCTATGTTCATGATTATATTTTACATTGTTTGATTACTCATTAGAAATGCTTACTGTTTTTCCATGAGCCCCTGTATTTGAATGGTCTTGTATTCACCTCTTCTTAGCAGTAGGAGAAATTTTAGATGTGGGTCTGTAAATAAATCTAAGAATAAGTTTACAGTTCTTGTACTGGTCGAGAAATAACTTTCTTTGTTTTAGAATTTAAGTTCTGTGAATGGAAGGCGTTTCCTTTAAACCATTCATCGATGTGACCAAGGGCTCATGTCCATGACCCTAACTAAATCATGGCTAAGAGATTGGGCATGCAGCCCTAAGACCTGTCAGAGGATCCATATGACCAAGACTTGGGAACCCTTCGCTAGGCTCGAAAGTAGCGAGGCTATTCTGGCTCCAAAACTCAAGGATGTCATGACTTTACTATCTTCAAATCCAACCAAAGGCAACCTGCTGGTGCGGTTACCAATGATGTTGATCGACATCTCACATTTTCCTTAACTATGACTGTGGGATCTGTCCCATCGTTAAAACCTGACCCACTTCTGGTTGCGAAGTAACCCAAGCCGTAGACTTGAGGATCCTCGGGGTCTTTCCTGGCCGTTGGATCTACGTCGTGGTCAGTCCGACATTGACCACTCTGGGAGAAAGGGGGTGTCAAGTGGGTGAAACCCCCGAATGTCGAACTCACGAAGTGACGAGAACCGTAGATCTGGGGACACTTCAGGATCTCCCATGTCCGTTGGATCTATGTCACGGTCAGTCCAACGTTGACCACTCCGAGAGAAAGGGAGTGTTAAACAGGTAGAACCTCGAATGCCGAAGTCGCAAGGCGATGAGGACCGTCAATTCAAGGATACTTCAGGAACCTTGCTAACCATTGGATCTAGACCATGGTCAACCCGACGCTAAACACTCGGGGAATAAAAAGGATATTACACAGTGGATCCCCCGAACACTGAAGTCGCGAAGTAACGAAGGCCGAAGATCTATGGACCTACGTGGACCCATCTCGACCATGAGATATAAGTGGTAATGGAAGGCTCCTTGTGGGAGTTTCGACTTCGGAGCTCCGAGAGATTTCATGGGTAGGAGAGGCTAGATACTCCTAGAGGTTTTCCATTTGTAGTGATGTGGCACACTGACCTCACTTAGGGTGATGTGGACCCATGTTCGACATGCCACATGTCACCTGGATTCATGATTTTTAGAGACCTTATATGCCTATTAGAATGTGACACGTGTCACCCATTTATGGGGCCACGTGTCATCTCTGCCCCTTGCCATGTGTCAACCCCTGACGCATGCTCGCTTGCCCTAAAGGTTGGTGGCGTACCCAAGACCACCGGGATTTTGGAACTTTGGGTAACCCGAGACATTGGGATGCTGGTGTTAATTTGGTCGAAGGCTAGAACCCACCTATCCCTACCTTTGCATTTAATGTGCCACCACGTGTAAGTGCAGACCCTTCGAGAGTTCGGGGATTTAGAACTCTAGAGGTTTGGGGTAGTGTATCAAATAAGTCAAAAGGGCCAATGGCTGTAACTACATGGCATGATTCCAAGGCTTCGAGACTCCAGAGGATATGCGCGTAGAAAGGAAATGGGACGTTCAACGTCGAAGCGCCGAACCTCAAATTCCCTTAATCCTATGTGTTGAACAAGGATGAAGTTCTGCCGTTGGATTTAATGATGGATGGATTTCCACCATAGATGCAGGAGCGCTAGGAAACTCTAGGACTTTGGGCAACTTGGGATGGTACGAATGAGATGGACTCACGTAGGGGCGACGTGGCCCTTGACCAATAATGCCTGAAGAGCTTTGGATGGGCGTAACTCCCAATCCAGAGCTCAGATTTGAGCAGGGTAGCAGTTGTTAGATAGCTCTTGATGAGTAGAAGAGGACGAAAATCCCCCCGGGGGGAGGATTCGAGATGATTAAGGAAAGCGAAATTTTGATGCCCCATCCCTAAAAAGGGTACTTAGGGGTTGGGTGTGTTACAATCATGTTGCATCCCATGTTTAGTCCTCTCATGCAAGAAAAAGACTTAAAAAAACCATCTATGAGACTATGTCAAGCAAGGGTAAAAAAATGGTCACTCTTTCTAAGTCATCTGATAATTCCTCTTAGTCAATCACCTCACATGCCCAACAAATCAATGAACCATTTCCAGCTCTCAGTGAAGTTCATCCTCATGCATCCAATCAACCACTCACTGAGAAGGTTCACTCAACAAACAAAGCAGGAATGAGAACAAGTAGCAAGAAGAGGCAAACTGCTTCACACAATAAATATGGCTTTTGATATTTCATGTTTGTTTCTGGTGATGGACGATTTGCTTATATTTTGATTTTTTTGGACAACTTGATACTATTATCTTCATTTTTGTACAGTGGATCAATAATTGGTTTTTATGGTGGAAAATACATTATATATATATGGATTATTTTGGGAGATACAAGGGGATGATAAAAGTGATTGTTTGTCAATATTGATGAGGTGGCATGATTTGTTATTTAAATAAATTATGGAGCAACAAGGTGGAAATCAGACTTAAAAGGACTAAAAGGATTAGGGGTCTCACCTATTAGTTATTATTTAATAAACCCTTTACCTATGATTATTATTATTATTGTCCCTAACTAATATTAAGTCAATTATGACTTAACTAAAGATAGTTTGAAACTACCACAACTTCTTTTGAGGAAGATAAAATTTTATCAAAGGAAGGGACAAAGAGAGAGAGAACAAGGAAATAAATTCTCGATAAAGGTCCGCTCTTAAAACTTTTGAGATTAATTACTTTCTTTCATTCTGAGTTATCTTAGAGTATTAACCTTTTTGTTGATAGCAGTGTCTTATTGAAGATAACACAATTCAAATATTTGAGATACATTATTCAACAACTTATTCAAGAAAGGTTGATCATTTGATCTTGGCAGTCTGTGTATTTTGATATGTTCATGAATTAGTTTTCATTACTGATAGGGAATATTTTGTAGAGTCAATAGATGATACTTTTGTGGCTAAGTTGATCTATATTTCTAGTCTCAGTATTCACTTGTTGTCAAAGTCTTTTTATATGGTTCCCATCGAAGACTTCTAAATCTGATCTTGATCCTTACCCTCGTAGGGTTTTGAAAGAAAGGTTATGATTGTAACTTGGAGTGAAATTAATAAAATTGCTTTGCTAATTTTGATCTAAAATGTGTAATCTCTGATATAACTTTGATATTTGCATTTCATTTGTTCTTTACTTCTCAATCACAGTGCATATATTTTTTGTTTTCTTCTTTTCCACAATTTAAATACAAAAAAATACAACATTGGTTCCTTGTACTTTTTACTTGAGAATCAATTGATAATTTTGTCTAAGGCTATAATCGTCGGGTCATAATCTCAACTATCTTACCCTAGCCAAGTAAGATTTGAAATGTAGGAGTCAGGTTCTTCATATATTTTCCTAAAAAATGAGCTTCTTAGTAAGCACACGAGCGAGGATCTCATTGATCCAGGAGCCAAAATGGGTCCAGGAAGGCCTACAAATCAAAGTTCTCAGAATTGCTTCAAAACTGACATGTGGGTAGGCCTCAATGATACGAACCCAAGGCAACTTGAACGGGCTCAAATGTACATCCTATGTGAAAGATATCGTGGTCTATTCGTTTGGCAAACAAGCAAAAATTTGATGGCTGTGCAGTCCATACAGTTCGTACAATGTTGACGTGGCAGCTAACTATACAGGCCGTATAATCGTACAGGTGACATGGTAGTGATGCATTGGCGCTGACTGGGTAGTTGATGGCCGACATGTGGATGAGTTATATTGTGACATGTGGCACCACTGTAAGGGTAACACATGGCACGTCCGTACAGTCGTACGACATGTGGCAACTGATTGGACTAGCAGGCTGACGTGGCAGGTACATTAGCGTGTTGACTAGGCAGACAGGTGGTCAAATATTTGTTTGACATGTGGCATATTTGGGTGAATAACATGGTGCCACATGGCCCAGTCTTGGGCTGCCACGTGGCACCCCTCCATTGGTCATTTTTGTTTGGAAAAATTGTATGGGTTCTACGGGAATTGAACCCGTGACCCCTGGTCCGGGTGGAGAAGTTTGGCATGGCTGGGCTACCAACCCACCCACTATGTTCCTTGTTTACTATGGTTTAAATAAAACATTTAAACCTACCTTTATAATCCATCGACGAAGAATAGGGCTGGGGCTAGGCCCCAATCCTCGGCGCGTTCCATATGACCTATACCTTGTGACCTTGCTGTTAACGGTTGGAGCGATGTTGCTATGGGTACAACCCTTGGTTAGACTCTACAACATGTAACACACCATATGACCATTGCTATATCGTTTGCACAAATATTTGTGGATTAGCGCCGGTCGGTCGGGCTAGCTCGCCGACCAGGGTGCATAACCAAGGGCTATACGACCGAGGGTTAACCATTATAGCGTGTGGAGTTATTGGAGTGTGGCCACATGGGCCCAAGCCACATGACCAGAGCAAATGAAGGAGGGGCTAGCTGGCGAGTGCGAGCTGTTAGCCTGATGCCCGACGTCATGGGCCATATGACCTAGTCCTCTGCTAGGGAAAAGGTGCCAGCACCTAAACGGTGTGACAAAATCGCCCGAATTTCGGAACGGTGCACGTGCCGGGTTTTTTAAATGGGAAAGCGCACAGAGCTAGGTTCAGAGGCATGTAGGTGCGTTTTGTAGAACAAAGGACTGCAAGTTATTTGGGAAAACTCCCAGGAGTGTATTTTCTTCAATTTTTGGTCAATCTAGGTGCAAGAAGAGCCCAACTAGGGGTTTTTTAAAATTCTGGAGCCATTGGAGCCATCTATTTGGAATTCTAAGCATTGCAAAGTACCATTTTTAATACTTTGAGCTTTTGATGAGAGTGAGCCTTTGAGGAGGGAACTTAGCGGGCCATTTCTGGGAGCTTCGTTCATCCGTTTTCAGTGCCATCAATTGTGATGGGTTCTTGAGATCTAGCAAAACACAACCAGATCAGTTTGTAATAATTTTGGAACTTTTATGATGTACTTTTGAAGATTTGAACATAAATAAGAAAGCCTCACCCACTGAGACAAAGGTTCGAAGATGTAGGCGAGATTGCCGAACTCTGTTATCAACTTTGTTGTTTATGGTTTGCTGTTTCTCTAAGCTTATTTCCATATATGTATATGTTATTATAGCTTCCATGTTTCATCATTAGTTCTTCCTCTTTCATCAGTTTCCTAAATGGTTAATTAACTCATGCTTTAAAAACTCAACCATAGTCATTAAAAGATCTTTTCGGATCAAGTGGTATCAGAGCTAGTTGACGATTGGTTTTTGAGTTTGCATGTTTACCAGGGAAAAACTCACCTCAGTTGAGAAAATGACATCTAAAGAGGGACTTTCTCAATATGAGAAGGATTTTGGAAAAACTCTCTTTGCCATGACAAAGATGGTGAAAGTGTTGTATGAAGAGTACTTGGAACAAAAGAGATCGGTTCAAGGGAAATCTTCAAAGAACGACAAAAGCAAAGAAGAATTGAAGGAATTGCCTTCTACATCAAAATAAAAAATCATCTCTGAGGTATGAAGTGGAAGTCATTCATCAATTTCGCATTGTTCCCATCAAGATGGTTCTTTTGGTGCTTTTGAAAAACATACAAGAGGTATAGGTTTGAAATTTCTAACCAAGATGGGTTATGAAGGAAATGGCCTTGGAAATAAGGGCCAAGGTATCATTAATCCCATAGAGGTTGTGGAAAGACCTTGTTATTTAGGATTGGGATATGGCGAAGAGGAGATTGGAGAATGCTCCAAAACATTGGAAGTAAGTGATGCTTCAAATGACCAGCTTAAGTCATTGCGGGAACACTTCACGAAAGGTGATGGTGTATCACTCCATGATGCTGATAGTGAATGCAAATCATCTCCAAAGAAAAGTGAAGATCAGCAAGAAAGGTATAATGGTCATGGTTTTTACAAATCTCTTTTTGATTATAAAAAGCATAATAATGTAATCCAAAACTTGTGGAATATGTATCCTTGTATGTTTTGTCATTCACCCAAGCATTGTGTAGCCAAGTGTTGGAAGAGACAATCTTTGTATAGGGAATTTATGTCGACCAGGAAGGAGACATGACATGAAGACTCAACTCCACAATGAAAGAAAGAGAAGGGCAAACAAGTTTGGATGCTAAAAAACCACTGCACTTATTGCAACAAGGGTGGACATCAAAAGGCTAAATGTTGGAAGCTTAATCCAGAGCTTCGTCTAAAGAAGGACAAAAAGATTGCACATGTACTCACAAAGGAAGAGGCATTACCAGCGAAGCAAGAGGAACAACATGAAGGAAAGAAAACAATAACTTTGTTTTGCCATAAGTGGATGTCACATATTCATTGTATTTTGCTTGCATTAATGTAATCACACATGTTGTAATGATGATCTGTTATAACATCATTTTGTACAACATAGTGTTTTGTTTTATCCTTATGAGTATGTAATCAGTAAGGTCAATTTTGTAGCCTTTTGGAGGACCAAAAGGTCTTTAGTGGCATGATCCATAATGGATCTAGTAGCCAAAAATGGTCTAGGAAGGTCTAAAAATCAAAGTGATTAGAATCACTTCAAAATGAACGTGTGTGTAGGCCTCGACGATATGAACCCAACACAATTGAACGGGCTCAAATGGACGTTGTATGCGAAAGATATCGTGGTCTATTCATATTTCCAAACATGCAAAATTTTGATGATTGTGCAGTCCGTACAATGCTGACATGGCAACTAACTGTACATGCCATATAGGTGACTTGGCAGTGATGCATTGGTGATGACTGGGTAGTTGATGGCCGACAGGTGGACACGTTATATTGTGACACGTGTCACCACTGGAAGAGTGACACATGGCACGTCCATACAATTGACGTGGTAGGTCCGTATAGCTGTACGACATGTGGCAACTGACAGGAATGGAAGGATGACGTGGCAGGTACATTGGTGTGTTGACTGGGAAAACAGGTGGTCGAATATTTGTTTGACACGTGGCATATTTAGGAGAATATCATGGTGCCATGTGGCCCAATCTTGGGCTGCCACGTGGCACCCCTCCATTGGTCATTTTTGTTTGGAAAAACTGTATGGGTTCTATGGGAATCAAACCCGTGACCTCTGGTCCGGGCGGAGAGGTTTGGGAGGGCCAGGCTACCAGCCCACCCACTATGTTCCTTGTTTACTATGGTTTAAATAAAACATTTAACCCTACCTTTGTAATCTGTCGAAGGAGAATAAGGCTGGGGCTGTGCCCTAGCCCTCGACGTGTTCCATACGACCTATACCTTGTGACCTTGTTGTTAACGGTTGCCGCGATGTTGCTATGGGTACAACCCTCGGTTCAACGCTACAACATGTAACACATCATATGACCGTTTCTATATCGTTTGCGTGGATATTTGTGGATTAACGTTAGTCAATCGGGCTAGCCCGCCGACCAGGGCAGGTAACCAAGGGTTATACAATCAGGGGTTAACCATTATAGTGCATGGAGGTATTGGAGTGTGGCCACATGGGCCCAAGCCACATGACCAGAGAAAACGAAGGAGGGGCTAGGGCAGGTGCAGGCTGTTAGCCTGATGCCCGACCACATGGGCCATATGACCTAGTCCTCCGCTAGGGAAAAGGTGCCAACACCTAAACGGTGCGACAAAATCACTTGAGTTTCAGAACGGTGTGCGTGCCAGGTTTTTTAAATGGGAAAGCACACAAAGCTGGGTTCAAAGGCCTGTAGGTGCGTTTTACAGAACAAAGGACTGCATGTTATTGGGGAAAACTCCCAGGAGTGTATTTTCTTCAATTTTTGGTCAATCCAGGTGCAGGAAGAGCCCAACTAGGAGTTTTTGAACATTCTGGGGCCATTGGAGCCATCTATTTTGGATTATGAGCATTGCAAAGTACTATTTTTAATAGTTTTATCTTTTGATGAGAATGAGCCTTTGAGGAGTGCAACTTAGTGAGCCATTTATGGGAGCTTTGTTCATCCGTTTTCAGTGTTGTCAGTTGTCATGGGTTCTTGAGATATAGAAGAACACAACCAGATCAATTTGTAATCATTTTGGCACTTTTATGATGTACGTTTTAATCTTTGAACATAAATAAGAAAGCCTCACCCATTGAGACAAAGGTCCAAAGACGTAGGCGATATTGCCGAACTCCGTTATCAACTTTGTTGTTTCTCTACACTTATTTCCAGATCTATATATGTTATTATGGATGTCATGTTTCATCATTAATTCTTCCTCTTTCATCAGTTTCTTGAATGGTTAATTAACTCATGCTTTAAAAACTCAACCATAGTCATTAAAAGATATTTTTGGATCACTCATGGAGGAGCAGGCCGAGGCCAAGGAAATGCTTAATATTTAGCGATAAGGCATGTTGACAAAGCTTATGGATCATCAATTGTTTTTCCTAATGTGCTTCTTAACTTCTATTAAATATACAATATGGACCTTGGGTCATTCTTGAGGTTGACACAATATTACAATTAAGACATCCACCAAGGTCCTTTCTTGTTGATCTGGGCAAAGGGGCACTGAGAATCTCTAATTGTAGAGCTTGGCAGTCCTAATTATGCCAAAGTAGGGGCCAAGATGACAATCTTGGAAGGGAACGAAGTTGATGTGCTCGGTCCCACCGGTAAGGGCTCTGGTTATAGATACTTTGGGGCTATAATGTTCCTCCCTATCCTCAAATCTCTATTTGATAAGCCCCCTTGAGGTGAAGAAGAGCAGGCTTATTACAAGTGATTTACAAGAGAATGAATGCTAATACATATTATGGCTACAGGAATGACGAGGATGGTATCTCAAAGAAAGTCAAGCAACCCGCGGAGGAGGAGATGCAAGGCATAATATCGAGGAAGTGGCAGAGGATCGAGTTCATGCACTAAATTATGAGAGACAACGATGAGTAATCGTCTCTGGAAAGCACAACCTCCGCAAAACTTTAATTGTGGAAGTTTGCATATGTACTTTGTCAATTAAATTGTTTCTCGGTGCATTTTTATGTAACAACCTCACCGGTGCGCTTTCAATTGCACTGGTGCACTATAAACAATAGAACACACATGTAGATTGTGTTTTTTTCAAATCATGTTGATGTTGTTTTTGTTTGATTTATAAAATGTATTATAAGTAGGCTAATGATTTTTATGCTTTTAAATTAAATTTAAGATGTATCACTCATTCGAATTTAGAGTTTTCATATAATGTTTAACGTTAGTCTTATGAAATCGTTTACTTTGGATTGTAATTGCAAAAACTTATAACCATTAATGTCATATAATGTTTAATTCTTCTTCAAGGTGAATTGTTTATTGTCGAACAATATACAATATGTTGATTAAACGTGTTTATTAAGAAATATTACTCTTATGAAATGTTATTTTCTCATTTATTTGATTGAGCAGAGCCATACTAGAGAAAATGGAAAGACACCTATGGCTGGAGAAACCACATTGGTGTTATGTGCCATGCAATTGTAAGTTATTCAATCAAATCTTTGTCTCTCTTATAAAAAAAGAGAATTTAGCTTACCAATCAAAGTGAGTTGTTGTTTCTTCTACTTAAGAAGCTATGAGCATATCCACAATGTCCTTGTCTACCTGCACAATTGCTCTATATTCCTCTCTGTAAAGGTTTATGCATTAGGAGATAAGGTAGCTACATTTAGACATGTGAAAGAATTTACATTGCTTAGAGAGAAATACTTACAAAGGACAAAATTGAAATTGCTTTCATAGTTAGGGATAACCACTCTAGAATTGACTATGACTAAACCAATACCGTAGTTCATCATCCTTACAATTTGTTGTCAATCATTCAAGACTTGAAAAGGTAGTTGATTGATGAAATAAAAGGTGAAAAATATCAATTACTTACGATTGTTTCACAAAGTTTCACTTCACTCCAAGCAAAGTAAAAAAATCAGGTCATATCTTCTCATTTGAAGTCCCTAAGGTCATGAATATTTGCAAGACCAATAGACCATTGACCACTTTAGTAAAGAAAATTTGACTCGCAAATGAGTGGCATTCCAAGAAATAAACATGTTTAAAATTGCATTCCAAGAAAAAAACATGTTTAAAATTTA
>ML808357.1:97446-115740 GCA_009831015.1 Picea engelmannii | reverse complement strand
CAGTTTGTTTTCTCAAGAATAAGTCAGAAGCTTTTGAAAACTTTAAGATCTACAAGGAAATGGTTGAAAATGAAATGGATTCAAAAATCAAATGTTTGAGATCTGATAATGGATGAGAGTTCACTTCAAATTAATTTATGGACTACTGCAGCAGTCATGGAATAAAAAGGGAATTCTCCGTTGCTAGGACACCTCAATAGAATGGAGTTGTTGAGAGAAAGAATTGGACAATACAAGAAATGGCTCAAACAATGCTAATGGATTCCAAATTGACAGATATATTTTGGACACAGGAAGTGCATACAACAGTTCACATTCAAAACAGAGTAATGCTCAGAAAAAACACTGACAAAACTACCTATGCACTATGGAAAGGAAGACCAGCAAATGTGAAGAACTTAAGATTTTTTGGAAGCAAATGCTACATCAAAAGAGAAGACGACAAAATGGGAAAGTTTGACTCTCATGTGGACAAAGGAGTACTTGTTGGTTACTCAAGTACAAGGAAAGCATACAAGTGTTACAATCTGAGATTGAAGAAAGTTATGGAAAGCATCAACGTAACAATTGATGAAACAAGCAGGCCGGAATCAAATGAAGAAGAAAATGAATCAATGGAACAACCTTTAGAAGAAGAAGAAAAAAATGAAAAATAAGTAGAAGAGAAAGATGAAGTAATCCAAAAGTATCATGATTTCAAGCAGCACCAAAGGAATCACATATATTAGCAGTGAAGAGGATTTTCAGATATCTCAAAGGAACATAAGAGTTTGTAGTATGGTATCCAAAAGGAAAGGATCTATCACTTATTGCCTACACAGATGCAGATTAAGAAGGTTGTATTGATGACCGACAAAGCACCAGTGGAGCATCGTTCTACTTGGGTGAGTGTTTAGTATCGTGGCTAAGAAAGAAATAATCATAAATATATTTATCTACAACCAAGGCAGATTATATTGCAGCAACAACATGTTGTACACAGGTTCTTTGGATGAAACAAACTCTAACAGATATATAGGTTGAGTATGATGACCCCATTTCAATCTATTGTGATAATACAAGTGCCATCAATATCTCAAAGAACCTGGTGATGCACTCCAAGACGAAGCAAATTCCAATCAAGTATCACTTTCTATGGGAACGGGTTTCAGAAAAGAACATCAGAGTTGAGTATGTGGGCACAAAAGAACAAGTGTCAGACATCTTTACAAAACCACTTCCACGTGAATCCTTTGAGTATCTTCGCTAGAGACTCAGAGTTATTTCTTGTTGGCACAGGGGTAGACCTAGGGTTCAAATCCAAGAGCGCACCAACAAGCCCTAACTACTGGCCCTTTCAACAACACATGTGAAGCAGATGCAGTCTCACCCGAAGTAGCTATAGGGGGTTGCAAGAGACAAGTGTCTACAACTAGAGGAAATGTAAAATGGATTCAAAGCAACTACACATAGTAACCTAGTATTCTTTATCTTCCTTAGGTCTACTACGCAATTTATGTATTAGATCTAACACAATATCACAATAGCATCATATCAAATGAAAAAGAACCTAGCATCAATCACACATAAAACAAAATATACGTGGTTCACCCTCTCTCTAGGGCTACGTCCACAGAATTGTGCTTTATAATATATTAAGATGAAAGCATACAGTTCTTATCTACGCTCTTAGCTTGCAGATCTCTCTCTCTTCCTCTTTCTCCCCCCCCTACACACCCATCTGTAGGGTTGATCTTCGCACCCAGCTGAAGATCTTACAATACAAAAGGCTCTCTCACACAACGCTTCTCTCTTTCACAGTAGTACTCACTCAATCACACAATAACAATGAACTCTCAACCAACTTAGCACCGACCCATCCCAGGTCCTTTAGACCTTTATTTATACATTACAATAGCTCACCGACAACCTTAGGCCAAAACTTAGGTGTCCAAAACCCTAAATTCCAAAACCCTAGGTGTCTAAAACCCTAGGTCAACTTGACCCGCGTTTTCAGGGCTTCACCAGTCTGTCTTTCCTTCCTTCTCGTGCGGTGCTCCAAAGCATCCAACGATGGCTTTTTCTGCTTGTTGATTTGTCCATGATCCATCTTCCTTGTTGATCTGTCATCCTTTATCTCCTCGTCCAATGACTTGATTTCTCTTGTGTTGCACCACCTTTTCTGCTCTTTTTCTCACTTTGATCCAGTATTAGTCACTATGTCTTCTACGCAGTTCACATTCCATATTTTTTTCCTTAATCTTCACTTACCTCTATACCCAAGGGCCAATAGGCCCCCAACACTCACCTATGACTCGTCACGAGTGTTAGAAAAAAAACAGGACCACAGAGCAATAAAATAAAACAAATGCGGAAATAAAACACAAAAGATACATAATACAAGAGAGACAGAGATTTACGTGGTTCACCCAGTGTGGGCTACGTCCACCAGAGAAATTGCCAGGTCCTTTCTTTATTATTATCCAGCTAAATGAAGGGATACTACCTACAAAAAAACCCGCTATAACTTCCTCTTCTTTCTCTCACAGTCTCCTCTCTCATAATACAATACTTTCCCACCTACATAGTTGCAATACATTTCCCTCATAAAAGAGGGTTGACTTCTAGGGCAAAAAACCCTAACATAATCTTTATCGTTAGATCTGCGACCTTATAATGAACGGTCTAGATTTACAATGAAATTACAATATACTTTTACAAAGAAATTTTTGTTTCGGGGGCTTCGCCCCCGAACCCCCGCTTGCCCCCAGACCCCCCAACCGGGGGGATAGCCCCCCCGGACCCCCCTCTGCACTCCCTGGCATGGAAGAGTGTACATACTTCTGGGGTGTAAAAACTTCATGGGGTATAAACACGACTGAAAGTAAAAGACCTCTAAATCAGGAAGATAATCAGGCTCCACAACCAACACTGAGGCACTTCAGATATGATCTTTATGATTTTCTTCAACTTCAGGTTGCACAGAGCAGCCTGATCTTTCTTCTCTTTCCCTCCGTTCCTTGTGCATAATGTATTTTCTGTGTTTGGTACCCAATTTCAACTGCACCTGGTACTTGGACCTTTTTCCTTATGCTTTTAATGAGATATGCGAGGCAACTGGTTTTCATAATACAATTTCAACTGGCTACCGTTCACCAAACCTTACTTCCATTCTCCATTCAAGGTCTTCAACTGCGCAGTTCCTCCTTTCGTGACATAGACAACCTCATATGTCCCAAGCCAATGTGTTCTAAACTTTACTAGATGCTTCATGAACTTACTTTCATATACCAGAACCAAATCGCCTTGCTTAAATGTCTTCTTCTTGATGTGTCTGTCATGGTAGGTATTTTCTCTTTCCTTTTGTACCTGCTGATGGAATCATGCAATAAATCTGTCTTCTTCTAGTTCGACCAACTGTACGAGCCTCTCTTGAACAATGCCAGTGTCATCCATATCTGTAAAGGTTGTGATTCTTAATCTTGGGACCAAATATTCCATCGGGACAACTACTTCGAGACAATAAAACAACTTAAAGGGGGTATGCATTGTTAGCTTCTTGCAAGTGGTTTTGTAGGCCCATAGTACTGTTGGTACTCTCAGATCCCAGTCATCCATGTTCACACTGCAAATCTTCGTCAGCGTTGTCTCCAAGATTTTATTGAATGCTTCAACTGTCCCATTTGCTTGTGGGTGATAGGGTGTACTCTTCTGGTGATGGACTGCAAATTGCTCAGTCAAGGATTCAACTGTCTTATTGATGAAATGTGTGCCTTGATCGCTCATAAGGATCTTCGGGCATCCAAACCTGGTTATGATGTCATCAAATATGAAGCACACAACAGTAGTTGCACTACAGTCCTTAACAACTCTGGCTTCATCCCATCCGGTCAAGTACTCTGTCACAGTGATTATGTATCTGGCTTCAAATGCTTATAGGGTTAGTTGCAGTACTAAAGTCATTTCATCTCTTCTGGATGGTTTCCCAATTCTTTGGCATACATCACAGGCTCTGTAATAGTCCTTAGCATCTCTGTGTAAGGTAGGCCACCAGAGGTCATCTCTAAGAACCTTCTGCGTTGTTTCTTTCCTTGCGTAGTGTCCTCCTACGATGCCTTCATGAGCTTCTGTGAGGATCAATGGTCACTCTGCCTCCATAACACACCTCCTCAATATCTCATCAAGCCCCATCTTGTATATATTCCCAACTATAAGTGAAAAGTATGCAGTGCGCACTACCAGTTGTTTCTTCTGGGTGATTGTATATTCATTCTGTGCCATTCCTGTTGACAAGAAATGGACTATCTCCACGAAGTGATCATCAATCTTTATAATGGCCAACAACTATGCATCTGACAGTGTATCCTCCAAATTAGTAGGATCTTCTCCATGTTCTAACCTCTACAAGTGGTCAGGACCTTTGTTCATTCTCCCTGGATTAACCACGATCTCGAAATCATATTACTAAAATAGCAGAATCCATCTGCATATTCTCCCCCCAACACTGTCTTGTTGACTATGTATTTCAACGCAGAGTGATCAGTAAACATTTTAAAGTGTCCTCCCAACAAGTAGTGGCGGAACTTCTGCAGTACATACACCATGGCTAACCCTTCTCTCTTAGTGGTGGTGTAATTAATTTCATTTTTTGATAGCTTCCTGCTAGCGAAGGCTAACGCGTGGTCAATGTTTCCACCTCTCAGTTGTGCTAACACAGCTCCTAATTAAATATAATATGCATCGACATGCACGTGAAATTCCTTTCTCCAATCTGGGAAAACCAGAATAGGCGAAGTAACCATTTTTTGTTTTAGTGTGTCGAAGCTCTACTGGCATTCTTCTGTCCAATTAAACTGACAATCTTTCTTCAAAATATCCTCCATGGGTATTGTGATCTGTGCATAGCCTTTAATGAACTTCTTGTAGTATCCAGTGTGTCCCAACGTAGTGTGCAACTATTTGACTGAAGTAGGAGTGGGCAAATCAACTATAATAGCAATCTTAGTTGGGTCTACCAGCAGTCCCTGCATACACACAATATGACCTAACAACACTCCAAATGGTGAGAATAAGATTCACTTATTCAGATTCAATGCAATTTGACACTACTTGCACTTATCCAACATTAATCTTAAACATTCAATATGATTTTGTAATAAGCTAAAAACAGTCCAATCATCAAAATATGCTTCCAAAAATTTATGTAAAAACTCCTTGAACGCTTTGACCACCACCCTGGAGAAGATGGCTGGGGAATTCTTCAATCCAAACAACATCATTTTATACTGGTAGGATCCCCATTCTGTTGAAAATGTGGTCTTATGGCGATCTTCCTTGGAAATCTAGATCTGATGGTATCCTGAAAATCCATCTGTAAAAGAATATACCTCCTGTCCTCCTACATTATCTAACACTTCGTCAATAAAAGGTGTAGGGAATGGGTCATGCAGACATGCATCATTCAACTTTCAGAGATCTACGCAGATCTTGATTTCTCCCGTCTTCTTGTCTTATACCACCATAGGGCTAATCCACTCTGACTCTTCAACAAGTTCTATGATTCCTTCTTCCAACATTCTGTCAAGTTCAATCTTCACTTTCTCCTTATATTTAGGGTTCAATATGTAGGGTCTCTATTTAATTGGCCTTGCATCTAGTTTCAAAGGGATCCTCATCTCTCCCATGGGCCCTTTAATGTCCTTCATATCAGTGAACTTGGTTGGAAACAAGTCCTGATATTAATGCAGTAACTATGTGATCTTGTCAATAGTGACAGCATCCCAATAATCTCCAACATTTGCAAGCTTTGGTGTTTTCTCTGTTCCAATATTAACTTTCTTGATATTGATAGGCTATCCAATACAAGTTAGTTCAACTCCTGGTCCTTCTATGTCTCTTTGGACTTCTGTTTCGGTGGTGTTCACCTTCCTAGGATCATCGTCTTTGTCGGCATTGATATTGTAATAGCCTTGCAGTTTCTGGAGAGGTGCAATCCATTCGTCCTCTTCTTGTTCTAAAGGGAGGCTAGGTGCCTCCTCAAACACTTTCTGTCTTACAATCTGTAATGCTTGATCCACTGTAGGATATTGGCTTTCAAACAAAAAGGTAATTACAAAGTTCTGCGTCATACCTTCCCAATTTACAGTGATGAGGCGCAGTTCTGCTTGAAGATACCAGTTGATAGGGGTTGTGTCTAGTGTGTTGATGAATTTGTGCACTCATTGCTCTTGAGGAATGTCGCTCTAGGATTCCTCACAATGTCCTACATGGTCCTTCGGACAACTTCGACCTGTGTACCTAACTTCGCATCCTTCTACTTGCTCTGAAAACCGTGTTGTCATCAAAGTGTGACATTGTACCCATTTCGTAAATGTTGTTTTTGTGTGTCCCCCACCATCTTTCCGAATTTGCTTTCAGGGCCTCATCCATTGCCAACAATATTTGTTGTATTGGTACAAGTTCTTCAAATTCAAACAAGAAAGCTTCTAAATGATTCAGACCATCAAATGTAGGCAAGTTACTTACTGTTGTGCCGATCCAGAGAACTTCTCTGGTTAATCTAGCACATATCCTTGTAGATACTTCGTACATTTTGTTTTGCTAGTTCTCCAGTGCTTCTTTTTAATATGATGAACATGTGTTGTCACTTCATCAACTTAGGTTCCCATTTGTCGTAGGATTAATGTAATCCTATTGTCTAGCTATTAATTTGTATATGTTTTCTAGTTCATATGCGTGGTCTTCTTCCCTTATGGGTTTTGTGTATCTCTGACCTTCGGCAGGATCCAAAGGTGCAATGAACCTAAGTCCATCTCCTTCAAAAATAATTCTTCTTTTCTTTAAATCAACCACAGTGGAATTATTGAAATCCCAATCAATTCCTAAGAGTACAGGGTAAGGACAACTATCATCATCTATCTCAATCACCTCGAAGTCTGCAAACATCCTTACTCTATCGATGTCCATATGGGCATGTTCCAATGTTCCAAAGGGTCTTACAACTTGTTGATTATCCATCCTAAGCCTGATAGGGGAGTAGATCAACTTAGGTTTTCCCATCAGTGCCCAGGTCTTCTTCGTCATGACATTGACCTCCGACCCTAAGTCAAGGACTACATAGTCTATATCATACTCTCTAATTTGAGAATTCAAGTGTAGTTCCTTATTTGTCCTTCTCTTTTTAGAGACTTGGTGTACTACTCTATTCATCAAGGGATCTATATTTCCTAACTCAAACTGTCTGACTAAATTTTGTAGCTCTTGTACAACGCTTTCATCCTGAATCAACTTAGTACAAGTATATAAGAATTCCATGAGCTTGCTTACATTTTTTCCTTCTCCTGGCAGAGAAGACTAGTCGAATGCCAGATGCATTCCACATTTTATTACTTCTAGTCGTGTCTTCGATGAAGAACCTTGGTATCTCCCGAATTCTTTTCTTGCCTCCTCAAATATTTTTTTTTCTTTCTTTGCATAAAAAACTTGTGTCTTTTTTGCAGCTTTCCTGACCCCTGATTCTTCTATTGTCTTTCCCTGGGTCATTATGTCTTCTCCTATAAAAATGCATCCTCTAGTGATAACAACAACTCTATTGTCCTCTCCGCGAGGTTCAGCGTATATCAGTTGCACTTGCAGGTTCTGCTGATGTCCTCGTCTCTCCTGAAGTTTGTCTAGAAGCACATGACAATCTTCGATAACGTGTTCGAATGAGATGCAATAGCTACAATTGGTACAAAGGTTCTGACAGTCCCTTGCTAAGTCTCTTGGCTGTGTGCAGTTGTAACAAATGATCTGTCCTTGATCTCGACCCATGCCTCCTCCTCGTCCTCTTCCTTTGAATCCACCATGAGGGTTGAAGTTTCCTCTTCCTTGGGAATTATATTGCGTAGTGTTTCCTTCTTGATGTACTTCGCCTTGGATTTTGTATACATCCCTCGAACTTTCATGCATGAGGTCGTAAGCCCTACAATCCTTGTCATCGTGTCTTGTCGACTTACAGAACGTTCAATACATATTTGTTGGTGTTTGGACATATTTTTGCAAATAGTAGCATTCACCAGGGCGATGTCGATTTCTACATACCTTGTACCAGGGTAGGGTAACTTGCTTCAAAGGGCTCGGAGCTCCAGAGGCCAAGTATTCATGAAATAAGGGACAATTTTCCTTTTCATGGCCTTCTGATTTGCATCTGATACACCAGATGTCTTATCTTTTATATTTTCCCTTGTCTTTCTTCATATCTTCAACCTGTAGAAATAATCTAGTCAACAAACTCAATATTGGACTCATATCTGAGATGGATTCTCCCATAGGGGATGATTCTAACTTCATGGCGATCTTTGATGCAGCCGCACCCTCACTGGCACGTCTGCTCCCTCATGACCTTCTTTCTTTTCGGCCCGAAGAACTCGAATGTTCCTCTAATTCCCTATCGGGAATTTCCAATACCCACAGGACTCTCCTTACGATTTCCCTTGTTCTATCAGGAAATCGGAACTCACGTGATCACGAGTCTCGTGGTCACGAATTTTTGTCTCTTTGAATCCCCGAAACCCAATGGATAGTGACCAACGGTTTGCTTTTCCTGTCGGGAATTTCCTTGTCGGGAAAACGACACTTACGAGATCGTGATACACTGCCCTCACGGATCCCCGACTCCCGATCTCCGATGCCACTTGGCGTTGACTCCTGCGAGGGTCAACCTTCCAACACCGATCCTTTGCTCTGGTGCCTATGGCCCACACTCCTGTGGTGATCGGGAAATCACGTATCGGGATATCGCGATTCCTGTTGCACTACTTCACAGAACTCTTCAAGTCCCGATCCTCGATACGGGGTGACACCTGTCCTCCACTATCTTCCTCTGTGGCCCACACGACTCCCTCATCGGGATATCGCAGATTGAGACTTCAAGTTGCAAGATTTTCTTGCTTCCGGAAACCCCGATGGGTTAAATCCCGACTCCTGTCCTGATGTCTGACGTGTGTCCTGCCAAGATCAATGGTTAGGGTTTTCTCTCGGGCTTTCGAAACCCGCAATATCTCCAATGTCCCGATGACTTGTCCGGGACTTTTCCTCTGTACCCCTGAGCTTAACCCCAACATGACTTCTCAAGGTCTGATGGCTGATGGAATTTCACAATTTTCCTCTTCGAATCCAGACCGTCGATTTCTCCTCCTTGAATATTTCTTGAGAATGGCTAAGTGGTCCTTCTTAGAACTTAACTTCCAACACCCGCACTTACAACGCTTGCTTGAACCTTCTACGGCACGAACCTTCTGTGCTCTCCTTTAAAGATATCACAAAGGTTCTATACCTCCTGAGCTTCCCCACTCTGACTCTTTTAGAGGGACTTGCACGCACTCCTTGCGGCAAACATACAACAACGCCCAAGTGTTTTATCCTTCCAACTCTGCGCACTCCTACAACAACAGTCTTCGATTTCCTTGCTCAGACTCACGACTGAGACTTCCTCTTCAGCCTGCGCACTCCTTGCACGGCTTCAACAACCCAAATCCACTTCTGGGTGAATGAGAACAAGAGTTAGACTACCTGAGCCTCCATCAACGCACTCCTTGCGGATGGTTTCGACTGCACACCTTGCAGGAATCTCCTGGCTCAGATAGAGAAACAATTGAACTTCACTTCTCTCTCCCTTTCAGACTTCAGTTTAAAACATGAAATCACATGCACAGCATATACAAAGCAAATGCATAACAAGAAAACAAACATTCATGAGCGCATCAACAATATACACAGAGAAATAACACAAACCATGAATTTGAATCATAACTTTCTTCTATTAACTCAAATCCTTGTACATGGGTGTTCTTCATACGCTAATCTCTGCTTGCTCTTCTCTTCTTTCTCCCATTTCCAATAATGTTACCATGATACAATGAGGGTGTCTATATCCATTTTCCCTCTCGGACTCTAAACTATCAAATCTAGACTTAAAATCCTATCTACCAACATTAAATCCATTAAATGCCGACTATCTAATAAAGGATGAGAGATTAAAGGATCAAGGTCCAATACAATATACAAATGTGCCTTCATAAATGGTTCATTAAAGACTTGCGCAACAATCCCAAAGTATTTTCAAAATTTCGTGCTGGCTTATCTAGCTGTCTCCCGCCTCCACGCTGGCTCGCTTGATGTGTTGGTGATGCTCCTGCATCATACTCCCCGACTTGAAAAATTTCATGGGCTCCTGTCCATGAGCTCCTGCACGGTATTTCCATGATTTTGTATCTCTACTCTAGTCTCCCAGCTGGCATCTTCCACTGGATGATTCTTCCACTTGAATAGGTACTCATAGTATTCTTTTCTCCTGGTCTTCTTACCTACTCGCTTGTCTAGTATGCATTCCATCTGTGGCTTTTCTGCAATCGGAATCTGCTTCTGCCACTGGACTTTTGGTTGTTCATCACTTCCATCTCCTGCTTCCTCAGCCTTATATGGATATAAGTCTAAGACATTGAATGTTGGGGATATCCCGATGCCATCCGACAATTCAATTTCATACGCATTCTCTCTGAATTTCTTCAGGACCTTGCATGGCCCGCATTTCTTCATCTTCAGCTTGTTGTATGTTCCCCTTGGGAACCTTTCCTTCCTCAAATGTGCCAAAACTAGATCGCCAACTTCATACTGAACTTGTCTCCGATGCTGATCTTCTCTGCGCTTGTACTCCTGATTTGAATCTTGCAGTCACTGCTTCACTCTGCTGTGAAGTTCCTTCATTGCCTCAGCGAATTCCTCTGTGCTAGCACTGCTAGTCGCGGTCTATTCTGAATCTCACAATTTAGAAACTCCTCTCGGATGTATCCCATATACAACCTGAAATGGACTCTTCCCGGTGCTTCGATTCACCGAATCGTTGTATGCAAACTCCGCCTGTGGTAATATATGGTCCCAACTGCTATGGTGCTCTGTCACCAAGCTTCTCAGCAAGTCTCCTAGACTTCTGTTGACCACCTATGTTTGTCCATCTATCTGAGGATGATAAGCAGAACTAAATGCCAAGTTAGTTCCTAGCTTCTTTCATAAGGTCCTCCAAAAATTCCCTATGAATTTCGTGTCCCTGTCCGAAACAATACTTTTCGGAAATCCATGAAGTCGAATGACATCCTTGAAAAACAAATTCGCGATGTGAGTCACATCGCTGGTCTTCTGGCATGGAATGAAATGTGCCATCTTTGAAAACCTGTCCACCACCAAAAAGATCGAATCAACACCTCTTTGTGTCCTCGACAAACCCAATACAAAATCCATGCTTATCGCCTCCCATGGTCTTTCTGGTATGGGCAATGGCTGATAAAACCCTGCATTATGCTTCCTTCCCTTCGAATGCTGGCAAATTTTGCACCTATCTACAAATCTCTTGACATATGTCCGCATCCCCGGCCAAAAATATGACTCATTCAACTTTGTGAATGTTTTGTCTTGGCCAAAGTGTCCTGCTAATCCACCGCTGTGCTTCTCTTTCAACAGGTTCTCCCTCATGGAGTAATTTGGAATACACAGTTGATTGCCTCTGAATAGTAATCCCTCCCGGATTATATAATCTATCCATGTGCTTCTGTCTCTGAGAACTGGATTCTCAGCTACTTCATATGCCTCTGCAAAATCTGCATCACCTGCATACATGTCCCTAAGATTTTCAAAACCCAATGTCTTGAATCAGAACTCTTGCAGCAACAAACACTTCCTGGTCAAAGCATCAACCACTTTGTTAGCAGTACCCAAAATGTGTTTAATTACAAATGTAAAATTCTGCATATATTCTACCCATTTAGCATGTTTCTGATTCAACTTCTCCTGTTGAGTCACAAACTGCAATGCATGATTATCACTATATAAAACAAATTCTTTCGGGATCAAGTAATGCCTCCATTTCTTCAATGCCTGTATGATAGCATAAAATTCTTTGTCATACGTGGAGTATTTCAGTTTCGCTTCATCCAGCTTCTCACTGAAATATGCAACTGGTCTGTCTTCCTGACTCAAGACCACTCCTATGGCGTACCCACTCGCATCACATTTCACCTGAAATGTCTTCTGGAAATCTGGCAACACCAACACCGGTTGTTCCGTGATCTTCCGCTTCAACAGATTGAAGCTTTTCTCAGCCTCTGTTGTCCAATGAAAATACTTATGCCACTTATTGACTGTGTCCATCATCGTTGCGCTAATTCCACTAAAATTCCTGATGAATTTCTGGTAGAAACTAGCCAAACCATGAAAACTTCTCACCTCGAATACATTTCTCGGTGATGGCCAATTCTTGATCACTTCTAACTTATCCGGATCCATCCTCAACTCATTCGCTGAAATAACAAAACCCAAATAAATGAGCTCTGTCTTCATGAATGAGCACTTCTTCATGTTGATCAACAGCTTCTCCTGCTGTAGCTTCCTCATCACAATGGCTAAATGCTTCAAATGTTCAGCCTTGGTCTTGCTGAAGATCAATATATCATCGAGATATACGACGAAAAATTTCCCGATGAATTCCCTCAGGAATTCATTCATCAACCTCATAAATGTACTCGACGCATTCGTCAAGCCAAACGGCATGACTAGCCATTCGTATATCCCTTCATTGGTTTTGAAGGCTGTCTTGAACTCATCGCCTTCCCTCATGCGAATCTGGTGATATCCGCTTTTCAAATCTATCTTTGAAAAATACTTTGCCCCACTTAGGCAATCCATCAGATCATCCATTCTCGGCAATGGAAACCTGTATCTAATGGTTATCTTATTTATCGCTCTTGAGTCGGTACACATTCTCCAGCCTCCATCCTTCTTTGGACTGAGTACTATTGGAACAACACATGGGCTTAAGCTTTCCCTGACTAGCCCTTTATCCAACAACTCCTGGACTTGCCTTTTGACCTCCTCATTTTCTTGTGGCGTCAATCTGTACGCAGCTTTATTCGGCAAACTAGCTCCTGGTATGAGATCAATGTGATGACTCACACTTCTCATCGGTGGCAACGAACGAGGTAATTCGTCCACTACGATGTCAGCGAACTTTTCCAGCAGTTCCTGAATTTCTTCCGGCAAATCATCCACTCTTGTGTTGTTCAGAACGATTTTTGGTTTCCTGAACACAAAGAACTGTGGATCTTCTTTCTTCTCCATCTCTGTGAGAAGTTCCTTCCCACTCATGAGAAGTATTGTGTTGCTCACTTCTGGTTTCACCTCCTTATCCTTTGTCAGAAGAAATCTGTATGTCCTCCCATTTCTCTCTAGGGTATATGTGTTCATCCTCCCGTCATGAACCACATTTCTATCATATTGCCATGGTCTACCCAGTAATAAGTGGCAAAAATCCATGGGAATGACATCACAGAGTACTTTGTCATTATACTCCCCTATCTTGAATTCAACTAAACACTGTTTAGTGACACTTACCTGATGTCCCTTCTGTAGCCATGAAACTTTGTATGGACTCGGGTGATCAGTTGTCTCCAGCTCCAGCTTTTCCACCATCTCGGTTGAAACGAGATTATCTGTACTACCACTGTGCACAATAACCTTGCATACCCAATCCTTGGTCTTGCAAGCTGTCCTGAACAGTCTGGTCCTCTGGGCTGAGTCCTCCACCTCTTTCCCAGGCATTAAGAGATCTTTACGCATCATCAGTGACCTTCCGCCTTCTGTGTCTTCGGTCTCAACATCCCGCTTCTGCGCTTCTACGATGTGAGCTTCTCCGATGTCCTTCTTTTTCTCTGGACACTCAAATGACCTGTGCCCATTCTTCCCACATGTGAAACATGTGATTACTCCACCTTGGCCTCTTCCTCTACCTCTGGTACGAGGAATGGTGTTTGCGTCAGCATATCTGCTACCTTGCTCTATATGCTTCCCTCTCTATTCAATATATGGTCCCCGCTGTGAGGTTCCACCTCTTTCAACTCTACCCTGAGGTTTCTTCCATTCCTCCTTGGGCTTCTGGAATTTCTCCTGGGCAACTGTCTTGCCTCTGGTCTGACTTCTGCCTCGCCCTCGCTGACCTTTTTTAGGGCTCAGCTTCTCCTCTGCTTTCAGAGCCATCTGATAAGTATCCTCCACCGTCCTGATGGTAACCATACTCAATTCATCCTGAATGTCATATCTCACACCATTCATATATCTGGAAACCTTCTCATCATCTCTCTCCTGATGACCTGCTCTGATGTTCAGTCGATAGAATTCTTCGGTATATTATTTCACTGTCATAAACTTCTGTCTCAGGTTCTGCATCCTCCTGAACAGAGTAATTTTGTAATCCCTTGGGATGAACTTTGCTTTCATCTTCGCAATCATTCGATCCCGGCTTTTAATCTTCTGCTTTCCTTTGCAGCGTCTGTCACCTTGTAGCTCGTACCGCCACAATGTTGCATGTCCCTTCAATCGGGTGACAGCATATCTAACCTTTTTATCCTCTTCGATATCCTCATAATCGAAGTAGGTGTCAAGAGCTCTAATCCAGTCTAGAAGCTCTTCTGCATCCAGATTCCCTTCATAAGATGGAATGTCCATTTTTGCCTTCGCACCCATTCTGGCGATAGATTTTATCAACCACTCCATTGATGCATCTTCGGATGCAACCTCCTCCTCGCGTTCAGCTTCAAATTCATCCTCGGAATCACTCAGATCCCTTGCACTAGCTGTGCGTCTCTGGGCTATCTCCATCTCCTCGAGTCTTGCTCGAAGATCTCTCATCTGTCTCTCCATTTCTGGATTTCCTACCGGTCTGTCTCTTCTTCGCACCTCCCTTTCTTCTAGGTCGAGTGATTGTCTTTCTCTTCTGGGTGGCATGGTGAATTTTTTCCTCTCTCTCTGCTACAGAAAACAAAGAGTTAATCATGCTCTGATACCACTCTGACGCAGCCGCACCCTCACTGGCACGTCCACTCCCTCAGGACCTTCTTTCTTTTCGGCCTGAAGAACTCGAATGTTCCTCTAATTCCCTATCGGGAATTTCCAATACCCACAGGACTCTCCTTACGATCTCCCTTGTTCTATCGAGAAATCAGAACTCGCGTGATCACGAGTCTCGTGGTCACGGATTTTTGTCTCTTTGAATCCCCGAAACCCGATGGATAGTGACCAACGGTTTTCTGTTCCTGTCGGGAATTTCCTCGTCGGGAAAACGACACTTACGAGATCGTGATACACTGCCCTCACGGATCCCCGACTCTCGATCTCCGATGCCACTTGGCATTGACTCCTGTGAGGGTCAACCTTCCAACACTGCTCCTTTGCTCTGGCGCCTATGGCCCACACTCCTGTGGTGATCGGGAAATCGCGTATCGGGATATCGCGATTCCCGTTGCACTACTTCACGGAACTCTTCAAGTCCCGATCCCTGATACGGGGTGACACCTGTCCTCCACTATCTTCCTCTGTGGCCCACATGACTCCCTCGTCAGGATATCGCAGATCGCGACTTCAAGTTGCAAGATTTTCTTGCTTCCGGAAACCCCGATGGGTTAAATCCCAACTCCTGTCCTGATGGTTGACGCATGTCCTTCCAAGATCAACGGCTAGGGTTTTCTCTCGGGCTTTCGAAACCCGCAAGATCTCCAATATCCTGATGACTTGTCCGGGACTTTTCCTCTATACCTCTGAGCTTAACCCCGACACGACTTCTCGAGGTCTGACGGCTGATGGGATTTCACAATTTTCCTCTTCGAATCCAGACTGTCGATTTCTCCTCCTTGAAGATTTCTTGAGAATGGCTAAGTGTTCCTTATTAGAACTTAACCTCCAACACCTGTGCTTACAATGCTTGCTTGAACCTTCTACGACACGAACCTCATGTGCTCTCCTTTAAAGATATCACAAAGTTTCTATACCTCCTGAGCTTCCCCACTCTGATTCTTTCAGAGGAACTTGCACATACTCCTTGCGACAAACATACAACAACGCCCAAGTGTTTTATCCTTCCGACTCTGCGCACTCCTGCAGCAGCAGTCTTCGATTTCCTTGCTCAGACTCACGACTGAGACTTCCTCTTCAGCCTGCGCACTCCTTGCACGGCTTCAACAACCCAAATCCACTTCTGGGTGAATTAGAACAAGAGTTAGACTACCTGAGCCTCCATCAACGCACTCCTTGCGGATGGTTTCGACTGCACACCTTGCAGGAATCTCCTGGCTCAGATAGAGAAACAATTGAACTTCACTTCTCTCTCCCTTTCAGACTTCAATTTAAAACATGAAATCACATGCACAACATATACAAAGCAAATGCATAACAAGAAAGAAAACATTCATGAGTGCATCAACAATATACACAAAGAAATAATACAAACCATGAATTTGAATCAAAACTTTCTTCTATTAACTCAAATGCCTGTACATGGGTGTTCTTCATACACTAATCTCTGCTTGCTCTTCTCTTCTTTCTCATGTTTCCAATAATGTTACCATGATACAATGAGGGTGTCTATATCCGTTTTCCCTCTCAGACTCTAAACTATCAAATCTAGACTTAAAATCCTATCTACCAGCATTAAATCTATTAAATGTCGACTATGTACCAAAGGAAGAGAGCTTAAAGGCTCAAGGTCTAATATAATATACAAATGCGCATTCATAAATGGTTCATTAAAGACTTGCGCAACAATCCCAAAGTATTTTCAAAATTTCGTGCTGGCTTATCCAGCTGTCTCCCGCCTCCGCGCTGGCTCGCTTGATGTGCTGGCGATGCTCCTGCATCAATCTCCAATGCCTCAGCTTGTGAAGCAATATTCTATTGCATCAGAGGAACTCTGATGTGTGGCAAGAGGGCAGCAATGAACCATTTCTTGTTCTACTCATCTGGGATCTAGAAACTCAAATGGCCTGTCAAGGTCTTAAATCTTTGATCAAACTCCCACACAGTTTCAACTATTCTTTGTTTGATATTTTTTAGCTCTGTAATGCACTGCGACTCTGACTTAGGTTTCTTGAATTCAACAATTAGTACAGTCTTAATGACATTCAATGGTTTAGGTGCAACTCCTTGGAAAAAAACCATATACCAGCTCAGTGTGCGATCTCTTAGGGTAGTACTGAGATGAGCTCATTTATCAAATTCATTAGTGATATTCTTAATACTCCCTACAACTTCACATAGAAACCAGTGTTGATCAGGATCTTTAGATCCATCTCCTATGAAGGTGGGTAGCATCATCTCATCTGCCATAGGTCTTCCTAGGTTTCTTGACTGGGTATGTGGTGGAATGCTAGTGACAGTGCTCAGAGCGCTATGGTAACTCTGATTACTCTGATTGCTTAATGTTGTTGAAATTACAAGAGGAATAATAGTACTTACTTCAATATTCGACACGTTTCCTGAAGTTTCTGGGTCTTCCCAATGAGGTTCTTCAGCTTTCCCTTCCTCTACCCTAGAGGATTATGAATTCTCTTCGTTTGTCAGGTCTACCTCTTCTCCACTGTAGAATCCCTCGTCCCCGTAGGTATGCTTAAATAGGTTCACAAGAGGGACTTATTTGAACTCTCTTCCACTACGCATATGTCCAACCTCTGTGTCACTGTCACTGTTTGAGTTCTTGAACATTATCCTTTTCCAATATGACCAACTTTTGTATCTTCAAGATGATCTTCTCATGCAATAGCATCTTGATCTTCAGCTTCAGGAATTGTAAAACTTTTCCTCTGGGTCCCTTAAAGAAATACCTCTCAGCTTGGTTATATGACACTACTTTGTCAACAACAAATTCGATGATATACACTCCAATGGTACTATCGAACCAATGATCTACTGCTCTTGACATGACGTTATCAACTCTCTTGACCTTCTTGATCAGCGTCGACATCCAAACCATAGGTGGTCTAGATATGATCTCAAATTGGGTGTCTGCTAACCTATCTAGCCACTCATATAACTCCTGATGAATTCCTCCAAAGAAAATCTTGTGTATATTATTAAAGATATATCTTCCCAACCAATCCTCTGTACTAAGATTAGGTTTCTTGTTCTAGGCTCCAGTGAAGTCATTTTCTTCATCCTCTATCCACTTCTGAATCTATGTCTTCGATGGAAACCACCTTAACATTCCCTCAAAAAGATTCTTGTCCCGGCAACGGAACCATTTGTTGGCACAGTGGCAAATCTAGGGTTCAACTCCAAGAGCGCACCAACAAGCCCTTGTTATATAAACAGGACCACGGAGCAATAAAATAAAACAAATGCAGAAACAAAACACAGAAGACACACAATACAAGAGAGACACATATTTACGTGGTTCACCCAGTGTGGGCTACGTCCACCAGAGAAATTGCCAAGTCCTTCCTTTATTATTATCCAGCAAAT
>ML808357.1:78984-90259 GCA_009831015.1 Picea engelmannii | reverse complement strand
CTTTTCTGAGAGGTTTCAAGTAGTGAAACTTGCATTAATTACATTAAACACATTGAATAACATTATGTATCAGTTTCAAATCTTTATTCATTATAGGTACATAGTTATGATTATTTCAAGTTAGGGTTGTTGACTAATCCAAAACTAGTCATGTGAGACTAAAGAAAAGTTTGATGAAAATGCTAGTCTCTTGTTGTTAAAGTTAAGGAAGGATTGCAGGTATGTGATCATATACACTAGGTCTATTACATAGTTACAAATCATATTTGGATGATGAAATTGATGAGGGATTTTGGTTAAGGTACATGTTGGGTACATGGTTGAGACAAGTAGTTGATGAGTTGGCATATACATGAGGTGTATAGTTGATGATGTTGGTACATATTGATGAGTCATAATTGATGAGTAGGTGACACATGATTGGTACATACTTGGTACATGGTTGGATTCACTTGTTTATGGTACATGTTGATTACAGGTTGGTGCATGGTTGATGCACTTGTTTATGGTACAGGTTGATTACAGGTTGAGGTACAGGTTGATGCATGGTTCAGGTTTATTGGTACAGGTTTACAACAATATATCTCACAGTGATAGTGTGACAGTGGTTCCATCATTCTACTTCTACTTTAGGGCGGTTGGACGGGGCAAGGATAAGTGGTTGTAGCCACCTTCCGGTTGTAGCCGGAGAACATAGGGGGTTGTAACCTCCTTCTAGTTGTAGCCAAAGAATTGGGGAGTTGGAGCTTCCCTCAAGTTGTAGCTTGAGAAACTAGGAGGTTGGAGCCTCCTTCCAATTGTAGCTGGAAAACAAAGGAAGTTGGTTCTTTAAATGAATGCAATTCTTCAGGAAATATAGGAAAAATCATTCTGTGGTTTTCTCTTGCTTTGGGTTTCCATGTAAAACACTGGTGTACTGTGTATGTGTATGATTGTTCATTTGTTCATTTCTCATTATTGGATGATAATTCTACATTGATATAACACTTGGATTATTTGGTTAAAAAAGATTTCAATTTCTATATTACTCATTCACCCCCCCCCCCTTCTCAGTAATCCAACAAATCTTGTTCTGAATACGATCTTAGTAAGTTTCCTGCATCTCAAATTTCTAAAATACACAAGGTAATCGATGATGCCTTGGATGTTTCAATTGATGACTTGGAAGCACAAAATACCAAATTAAAAGAAAAAGTCAGAGAACTAGAATCCACCTTGATGCCTCCCCCTATTCTTGAAATCCCATTAGCCATTACGAAGCCAAGAATAATTTATTTCAAGTTGAAGGGATCATCAAGTTTGTTAATGGTTGTTACAAAATTTGTTGAGGAAAATATAAAAAGAAGAATGTCACTTATCATGGAGGTATGGGATATATCTGGTAATATTATTTCTTTCGGATCTCAAGTAAATTCTTATAATTAATTCCTTCAAGAATATTATAAACATGAGGAATGGTTTTATGACACAGGGTCGCGCCACCCAGGCACGTCCTTGCACAGGATCTTCTTCTTCTCGGCCCGAATAACTCGAAGGTTCTTCTATCTCCCTATCCGGAGATCTGCACCCACAACAATCTGTTCCAAGGTCTCCCCTTTTACCACCGGAAGATCCGCTAGATCTCGCTGTCTCGCGAGTTCGTGACTTAAACCCCCAAGCCTTCCTTTTAAATCTTGCGATACCCAATCCGGCAATATGGGTATAGCTCCTTCCACATGCAACCATGGGCTAGACTTAATGTTAGCTCTTCTCACGACTTCGCGACCTCGCAACCTTGCGACCTCGTCGGTTGAACCGTCGAGTTTTCACCCTCCTAGTCCACGAGTCCCCGAGATGCGCGGTCCCACCTTACGCTCTGCCACGCATCCACTAGAATCTCGGCTCCTCGGCGCTTTGCGACTCAGTGTCCACATGAGTCTCGGCTCCTCGGCACTTTGCGACTCAACGTCCACACGAGTCTCGACTCCTCGACACTTCGCGATCAGCGTCCACACGAGTCTCAGCTCCTTGACACTTCACAACTCACAAATCCTTTGTGCCACCCGTATTCCACTCACGCTCCACTATGTCCCACACTACCTCCAGCTGTCGGGATATCGCTATCTCACAACCTTGTGACTCGGAATACCCAAAAGTTGGACTCTCGACCAGCGAGTTCCTGAGTTCGTGAGATCTCTCGATCTCTTGACACCTGTCCTCCTCTGATGAACGACTACGATCTTCTCGCTCCTTCGTTGCCTCGCGTCCTTGCGCCTCGCGACTTTTAATGCCAACCACCTGGTCGTTCACCTTGCGAGTCCCGAGTTTGCGAGATCACCAATATTTTCCACCTGTCCCCTCAGATGGATGGCTCATAGCCTCCTCGCTACCTCGCCACTCGCGAAGCTAAAAGGCTTTCCTTTCGGTCCTCCAATGTCCAAGTCTGCGAGATGAGAATCTCCTTACACGCGTCCTCCACAACAAATGACACTTATCTTGTCGCATCTCGCGATCTCGCGGCTCTGGCTGCACAACCTTTGGGGCTTCAACTCCCAAGTCTCTGATACACGATACCACGTGTAGATCCTACGGCTCCTATGACTCGGAATAAATGACCCTACCTCTCCTAAGCTTCCAACCCTTCAGAATATTCTCATAGTAACCTCCTTGCACCTCTGCAAAATCTGACGATCCCCAAAATTTCATGAAATCTCGTCATAAGATTTTGACCGTCTGTTCTTCCTTGGTTAATCCTCGAGATGAAAAAGGGTATCTCTCCATGAGATTCCTTCGCCGCTTCGCCAACCTGCTACATTTCTTCCCAACTTCAAGTCACACTTGTCTACGCTGAATCTTCATCGACTCAGAGGTCTATCCCTCCTGAGCTTTTCCACAGCTTCGTTGTTTAGAAAGAACTCTTGCACGCACTCCTTGTGGCAAACCTTCAATCACGTCTAAGTGTTGAAGTCATTTGACTCTGCGCACTCCTGCAGCAACAGTCTCCCAAAGCTTCTTCTCAATGTCACGACTGAGACATATTCTTAAGCATGCGCACTCCTTGCACGGCTTCAACAACCCACTTCCACTTCTAGGTGAATGAGAACAAAAGATAAACTACTGAGCCTCCATCAACGCACTCTTTGCGGATGAATTCAACTGCACTCTTTGCAGGAATCTCCTGGCTCAGATAGAGAAAAAATTGAAACTTATTCTCTTATCTCTTAGACTTCAGTTGAACCATGAAATCACATGCACAGCATATACAAAGCAAATGCATTACCAGAAAAACAGACATTCATGAGAACATAAACAACCTACACAGAGAAACAACACCAGCCATGAATTTTGAATCAGAATTCCATTCTATTAATTCAACATCTATATATGGGTGTTCTTCACAATTTATCTGCTTGCTCTTTCTTCTGAATGTTGCTGAATGAATGAATAATGTTACAATGTACAAGTGAGGGTGTCTATATCCGTTTCCCCTCCTTTCATCTAAAACTGTCTAATCTGGAAATAAAATCCTATCTACCTGCATTAACTAGATTAAATGCCTCCTATCTACTTCAGACAAGAGCGTATGGCTCAAGGTCTGATACAACATACAAAAGCGCTTTCCATAAATGGTGCATTTATACATTGGCGCATCATCTGGAATGAAATTTCAAAAAGTTTCGGTTGGCCTTGTCCAGTTGTTCGTTGTCTTCCATGCTGGCTTGCTTGTCTTGGGCGACGCTCCTTGATGAGTTGGCGATGCTCCTACATCATACTCCTCGGCTTGAAAACTTTCATGGGCTCCCGTCCATGAGCTCCTACACGGTTTGTCCATGATTTTGTATCATTGCTTCTCTCTCCCAGCTAGCATCTTCCACTGGATGGTTCTTCCACTTGACCAGATACTCGAAGTATTCCTTTCGCCTGGTCCTCTTACCCACTCTCTTGTCCAGTATGCACTCCATTTGTGGCTTCTCTGAAATCGGCATCTTCTTCTGCCACTGGATTTTTGGCTGCTCATCACTTCCAGCTCCTGCTTCCTCAGCCTTATATGGATATAAGTCTGAAACATTGAACGTCGGAGATATTCCGATGCCATCCGACAACTCAATCTCATAAGCGTTCTCTCCAAATTTCTTCAGGACCCTGCATGGCCCAATTTTCTTCATTTTCATCTTGTTGTATGTTCCCCTTGGGAACCTTTCCTTCCTCAGATGTGCCAGAACTAGATCACCAAATTCAAACTGAAGTTGCCTCCGATGTTGATCTGCTCTACGTTTGTACTCCTGATTTGAATTAATCAGTCGCTACTTCACCTTGCTGTGAAGATCCTTCATCGCTTCAGCGAACTCTTCTGCACTAGCGCTGCTAGTAGCAGTTTGTTCTGACTCCCTTAGTTCAAAAAATCCTCTCGGCTGCATCCCATACACAACCTGAAATGGAATCTTTCATGTGCTCCTGTTCACAGAGTCATTGTACGCGAACTCTGCTTGTGGCAACACATTATCCCAGCTATTATGGTGCTCTGTCACTAGACTTCTCAATAAATCTCCCAGACTCATGTTGACTACTTCCGTCTGTCCGTCTGTCTGTGGATGATAAGCCGAACTAAATGCCAATTTAGTTCCTAGCTTCTTCCATAAGGTCCTCCAAAAATGCCCTATGAATTTCGTATCTCTGTCCGAAACTATGATTTTCGACAATCCATGAAGTCGAATGACCTCCTTGAAAAACAAATTCGCGATGTGAGTCACATCGCTGGTCTTCTGGCATGGGATAAAATGTGCCATCTTTGAAAACCTGTCCACCACCACAAAGATGGAATCAACTCCTCTTTGCGTCCTCGACAAACCCAATACAAAATCCATGCTTATCGCCTCCCATGGTCTCTCTGGTGTGGGCAATGGCTGATAAAAACCTGCATTCTGCTTTCTCCCCTTCGCATGTTGGCAAATTCTGCATCTGTCAACAAATCTCTTGACCTCTGCTCGCATGCCTGGCCAAAAATATGATTCGCTCAGCTTCGCGAACGTTTTGTCATGGCCAAAGTGTCCTGCCAATCCACCATTGTGTTTTTCTTTCAACAAGTTCTCCCTCATGGAGCAATTCGGAATACACAGTTGATTTCCTCTGAACAACAATCCCTCCTGGATCATATAATCTATCCATGGGATTCTGTCTCTGAGAACTGGATTCTCAGCTACCTCATACGCTTCTCCAAAATCTGCGTCACCTGCATACATGTCCCTCGGGTTTTCAAAACTCAATGTTTTGACTCGGAACTCCTGTAGCAACAAAAATTTCCTGCTCAAAGCATCAACCACTTTGTTAGCAGTACCTGAAATGTGTTTAATTACAAACATGAAATTCTTCATATACTCTACCCATTTTGCATGTTTCTGATTCAACTTCTCTTATTGACTCACAAACTGCAATGCATGATTATCGTTGTACAATACAAATTCTTTTGGGATCAAGTAGTGCCTCCACTTCTTCAATACCTGTATGATAGCATAAAATTCCTTATCATACGTGGATTATTTCATCTTTTCTTCATCCAGCTTCTCACTGAAATATGCAACTGGTCTGTCTTCCTGACTCAAGACCACTCCTATGGCAAAGCCACTTGCATCACATTTCACCGGAAATGTTTTCTGAAAATATGGCAACAAAAGAATTGGTTGCCCTGTGATCTTCTGCTTCAATAGATTGAAGCTCTTCTCAGCCTCTGTTGTCCAATGAAAAGACTTATGTCGCTTCTTCATTGTTTCCATCATCACTGCGCTAATTCCACTGAAATTCCTGATGAATTTTTGGTAGAAACTAGCCAGTCCATGGAAACTCCTCACCTCAAAAACGTTTCTGGGTGATGGCCAATTCTTAATCACTTCCACCTTACTTGGATCCATTTTTAATTCATTTGCCGAAATGACAAAACCCAAATAAATGAGCTCTGTCTTCATAAATGAGGACTTCTTCATATTAATCAACAACTTCTCTTGCTGTAGCTTCCTCATTACAATGGCCAAATGTTTCAAGTGTTCAGCCTTTGTCTTGCTGAAAATCAGTATATCATCCAGGTATACGACAACAAATTTCCCGATGAACTCTTTCAATACTTCGTTCATCAACCTCATAAAGGTACTTGGTGCATTCGTCAAGCCAAACATCATAACTAGCCATTCATACAAACCTCCGTTCGTCTTAAATGTTGTTTTCCACTCATTGCCTTCCCTCATGCGAATCTGGTGATATCCGCTTTTCAAATCTATTTTTGAAAAATAATTTGCCCCACTCAGGAAATCCATCAGATCATCCATTCTCGGCAGTGGAAACCTATACCTGATAGTAATTTTGTTGATCACTCTTGAGTCGGTACACATTCTCCATCCTCCATCTTTCTTCGGACTAAGCACTGTCGAAACGACACACGGACTCAAGCTTTCTCTGACCAATCCCTTGTCCATCAACTCCTGGACATGTTTCTTGACCTCCTCATTCTCCTACGGCGTCAATTTGTACGCAGATTTGTTCGGTAAACACGCTCCTGGTATGAGGTCTATGTGGTGACTTACACTTCTCATCGGTGGCAACAAATGAGGTAATTCGTCCACTATGATATCAGCGAACTCTTCCAGAAGTTCCTGAATCTCATTTGGTAAGTCATCCAGTCTTGTGCTGGTCAGAACAATCCTCGGCTTCCTGACCACATAGAATTGTGGATCTTCTTTCTTCTCCATCTTTGTAAGAAGCTCCTTCCCACTCATGAGAAGTATTGTGTTGCTTACTTTTGGCTTCATTTCCTTATCTTTTATTGGAAGCAACCTGTGTGTCCTCCCATCCTTCTCTAAAGTATAGGTGTTCATCTTCCCATCATGAACCACATTCCTGTCATATTGCCATGGTATACCCAGCAATAAATGACATACATCCATGGGAATGACATCACATAAGACCTTATCATTATATCCCCCTATCTTGAATTCAACTAAACATTGTTTAGTGACACTCACCTGATGTCCCTTCTGTAGCCATGAAATTTTGTATGGACTCGGGTGATCAGTTGTCTCCAGCTCTAATTTCTCCACCATCTCGGTCGAAACGAGGTTGTCGGTGCTACCACTGTCAACAATAACCTTGCATACCCAGTCCTTGGTTTTGCAACCTGTTCTGAATAGTCTGGTCCTTTGAGCTGAATCCTCCACCTCCTTCCCAGGTGTTAAGAGAACTTTTCACATCATCAACGACCTTCCGCCTTCGGTGTCTTCATTCTCAACATCACGCCTCTGCGCTTCAGCGATGTGAGCTTCTCCACTATCCTTATTTTTCTCTGGACACTCAAATGACCTGTGTCCATTCTTCCCACATGTGAAACATGTGATAACGCCACCTCGGCCTCTTCCCCTACCTCTGGTACGAGGAAAAGTGTTGGCGTCAGCATAATCTCCCTTTTTCTCTTTATGTTGTCCTCTTTGTTCAACATGTGGCCCTTTCTGTGAGGTTCCACATCTCTCAATCTTACCATGAGGTCTCTTCCATTCCTCCTTGGGCTTCTGGTATTTCTCCTGGACAACTGTCTTGTCTTTGGGATGACTTATGCCTTGCCCTCTCTGGATTTTCTTACGGCTCATCTTTTCTTCGGCTTTCAGCGCCATCTGATATGCATCCTCCACCGTTCTAATGGTTGTCATACTCATATCATCCTGAATGTCGTATCTCAGACCATTCAGATATCTGGCAACTTTTTCATCATCGCTCTCCCGATGACCTGCTCTGATGTTGAGCTTGTAAAATTCCTCAGTATACTCCTTTACTGTCATCAACTTCTGTCTCAGGTTCTGCATTCTCCTGAACAGTGTGATCTGATAATCCCTGGGGATGAATTTTTCCTTCATCTTCGCAATCATACGATCCAAGTTTTTAATCTTTTGTTTGCCTTTGGAACGTCTGTCTGCTTGAAGCTCGTCCCACCATAATGTTGCGTGTCCCTTCAATTTTGTGACAGCATGCCTGACCTTTTTATCCTCTTCGATATCTTCATAATCGAAGTAGGTTTCAAGAGCTCTAATCCAATCCAGAAGCTCTTCTGCATCCAGACTTCCTTCATAAGTTGGAATGTCCATTTTTGTCTTTGAACTCATCCGGGCAATAGCTTTAATCAATCGCTCATTGGCTGCATCTTCGGCTGCAACTTCTCCTTGTTGTTCAGCTTCATCTTTGCCTTCAAAGTCACTCATATCCCCAACATTTGTTGTGCGTCTCTGCGCTGCCTCCATATCTTCTAGTCTTGCTCGAAGATCTCTCATTTGCCTTTCCAGTTCTGGATTTCCTGCTGGCCTGCCTCTTCTTCTCACCTCCCTGTCTTCTAGGTCGGGTGACTGTCTTTCTCTTCTGGGTGGCATGGTGAATTCTCTCTCTCTGCTATAGAAAACAAAGAGTCAAAACTTGGCTCTGATACCACTCTGACGTAGGGTCGCGCCACCCAGGCACGTCCTTGCACAAGATCTTCTTCTTCTCGGCCCTAAGAACTCGAAGGTTCTTCTATATCCCTATCGGGAGATCTGCACCCACAACAATCTGTTCTGAGGTCTCCCCTTTTACCACCGGAAGATCCGCTAGATCTCGCTGTCTCGCGAGTTCATGACTTAAACCCCCAAGATTTCCTTTTAAATATTGCGATACCCGATCCAGCGATACGGGTATAGCTCCTTCCACATGCAACCGTGGGCTAGACTTAATGTTAACGCTTCTCGCAACTTCGCGACCTCGCAACCTCGCGACCTCGCCGGTTGAACCGTCGAGTTTTCACCCTCCTAGTCCGCGAGTCCCCGAGATGCGCGGTCCCACCTTACGCTCTGCCACGCGTCCACTAGAATCTCGGCTCCTCGACGCTTCGCAACTCATCGTCCACACGAGTCTCAACTCCTTGGCACTTTGCGACTCAGCATCCACACGAGTCTCGACTCCTCAACACTTCACGAATCAGCGTCCACATGAGTCTCGGCTCCTCGACACTTCGCGGCTCGCAAATCCTTTGTGCCACCTGTATTCCACTCACGCTCCACTATGGCCCACACTACCTCCAGTTGTCGGGATATCGCTATCTCGCAACCTCGCGAATCGGAATACCCAAAATTTGGACTCTCGACCCGCGAGTTCCCGAGTTCGCGAGATCTCTCGATCTCTCGACACATGTCCTCCTCCAATGAATGGCTACGATCTTCTCACTCCTTTTAACGCCAACCACCTGGGCGTTCACCCTGCGAGTCCTGAGTTTGCGAGATCACCGATCTTTGCCACCTGTCCCCTCAGATGGACGACTCATAGCCTCCTCGCTACCTCGCCACTCGCGAAGCCAAAAGGATTTCCTTTCGATCCTCCAATGTTCGAGTCTGTGAGATGAGAATCTCCTTACACGCATCCTCCACAATGAACGACACTGATCTTGTCGCATCTCGCGATCTCGCGGCTCTAGCTGCACAACCTTTGGGGCTTCAACTCCCGAGTCTCTGATACACGATACCACATGTAGATCCTACGGCTCCTATGACTCGGAATCAACGGCCCTACCTCTCCTGAGGTTCCAACCCTTTAGAATCTTCTCACCGTAACCTCCTTGCACCTCTGCAAAATCTGACGATCCCCATAATTTCGCGAAATCTCCTTAGAAGATTTCGATCGTCCGTTCTTCCTTGGTTAATCCCCGAGACGAAAAAGGGTATCTCTCCATGAGATTCCTTCGTCGCTTCGCCAACCTGCTACGTTTCTTCCCGACTTCAAGTCACACTTGTCTATGCTGAATATTCAACGAATCAGAGGTCTATCCCTCCTGAGCTTTTCCACAGCTTCGTTCTTTAGAAATAACTCTTGTGCGCACTCCTTGTGGCAAACCTTCAATCACGTCTAAGTGTTGAAGTCATTTGACTCTGCGCACTCCTGCAGTAGCAGTCTCCCAAAGCTTATGCTCAGTGTCACGACTGAGACATATTATTTAGCTTGCGCACTCCTTGCATGGCTTCAACAACCCACTTCCACTTCTAGGTGAATGAGAACAAAAGCTAAACTAATGAGCCTCCATCAACGCACTCTTTGCGGATGAATTCAACTGCACTCTTTGCAGGAATCTCCTGGCTCAGATAGAGAAACAATTGAAACTTATTCTCTTATCTCTTAGACTTCAGTTGAACCCTGAAATCACATGCACATCATATACAAAGAAAATGCATTACCAGAAAAACAGACATTCATGAGCACATAAACAACCTACACAGAGAAACAACACCAACCATGAATTTTGAATCAGAATTCCATTCTATTAATTCAACATCTATATATGGGTGTTCTTCACAATTTCTGTGCTTGCTCTTTCTTCTGAATGTTGTTGAATGAATGAATAATGTTACAATGTACAAGTGAGGGTGTCTATATCCGTTTTCCCTCCTTTCATCTAAAACTGTCTAATCTGGAAATAAAATCCTATCTACCTGCATTAACTAGATTAAATGCCTCCTATCTACTTCAGACAAGAGCGTATGGCTCAAGGTCTGATACAACATACAAAAGCACTTTCATAAATGGTGCATTTATAAATTGGTGCATCATCTCGAATGAAATTTCAAAAAATTTCGGCTGGCCTTGTCCAGCTATTCGTTGTCTTCCATGCTGGCTTGCTTGTCTTGGGCGACGCTCCTTGATGAGTTGGCGATGCTCCTGCATCATTTTATAAATATGTCGTTATACCATTTGTAATCAAAGTTTCCAACATGACCGATCTCAAAAGAAGGGAAGAAGACTTGCCCTCGTCGTCCATAATGAAATAGTTGAAGACATGCTGGATTAAAAAAATTAGTAATTTGAAGGATATTATGGACAATTGCAATGAAATTGTAAATAAAAAAGGATATTTTATTCAAAAAACTCACCGAGATAGACTTGGTAAGAAACACCGCAGAATTACAAGACTCAAGATTAATCATAAAATCTATATTTATGACGAGGCAACAATTTGAAGAACACATGGACATATTGAAAATCATTTTAGTTCAAAAAATCAATAGTATAATTGAATATGATGAAAGAGAGATTGAAAATTGGCTAGTATATTATGTAAACAAAAATCGAGATATCGAAGAGTCAATTAACAATATTTCACATGACTTAAGAGATTTGGAAGGTGAGTTATTTTATGTTAAAACTAAGAATGAGATACGTGTGGCTCCAATGAAGGATTACATAGAAGAATGGTTTAAAAAATCCCTAATCAAGATTACCGAGAAAAATCAAGAAGTGACAGTGAGTA
>ML808357.1:40531-64192 GCA_009831015.1 Picea engelmannii | reverse complement strand
ATGTGCATGGTCCCTACAATAAAAATATGTTCAATGTTATGTGCATGGTCCCTACAATATATGTGTTTGTTGGACCTTTTCTTCTTATTATTGTGTATGATGTGTTGTGTTGGTAAATGAAGGAACAATTTCTATAAAAAAAAGTTGTTTAAGTAAATTAAGAAACAATTTCTAATCATTTTTTTTAACAAAGTTCTATTTTTGATGATGTTTGTATTCTTTGATTGTGTATAAATTATAGAGTGAGTTTTTGTTTTGTCCAACACAAAATTGCTCATTATATTATATAAAACTTTTCAAGTGAGTTAAGAAGTGAACAAATCTAACTTTTAAGATGAGTTCATTTTTTTTTTCTATTTAAATAAATGTAAGATCCAACTTGATTACACCTATCTAATTGGCTAAAAATGACTCCAATATAATAACAATTCATCAATGAACTTTATACCAAGTTTCATTGTCAATATTTAAATGAACTAATGATATGATTTATGACTAGATGTATACACTTACAAGTTAGTCATGATTGTATATATCTATTATGATGCTTCAAGTAAGTGGTTAGTTAGAGATTTAATCGTTTAATTATGTGGATATTAACGATCGATTAATGCTGAAGACATGTATCATGAGATGAACGAGATTTGGATCATTTGGATGCTCTACAACTAGCACACAAGTACCATCATACCTTCATGAGAACCCATGATCACAAAGGAGTTTGCAACCTCTTGCCACATAGGTCAGGGACAATAGTATGACACAATATATATATATATATATATATATATATATAGAGAGAGAGAGAGAGAGAGAGAGAGAGAGAGAGAGAGGTTGTTTAGCTTAATCTGCATGTTTTTTTAAGTTTGTTGAGTGCTTGTTTGATAGCAATCTTGTTTTTTTTTGGTTAATAATGTGCCTTACCATTCTAGGTATTATTAAGTGCATTTTGGGGTTAATTAAAGAACATTATATGCCGTCCTCTAATGTATTGTTAAATTATATTTTGTAAAATTAAACTAAATTAATAAAAGAAAATTAGAAAAAAACATATGCACCCAAACTTTGCATGATGCATACAACTAAATTAATAAAAGGAAATTAGAAAAAATCATATGCACTCCAACTTTGCATAATGCATACAAATTATATTATTTTATTTTGGGGAAAGTTATTAGAGGAAAAGGGGGGCTTGGGAAAAATCATTCGATTATGTGGAAATGAATATATAGAGGAAGTTAGAAGAGGGAATGGGGAAATTGTCTAATGATTTGTAAATTGTCATGGATATTCTACTGGAACAATTCATCACAACAATTCTAATAAATAAAACTGAAATCTACATTAAGAAGGTTAAATTCCTTTAGATTCCATAATATTTAGTTATTGATTTTCTACTTATGCATGAAATAGATAAAATGTGAAAAATAGAGAACAATAAATACAATCACACCATCCATAAGATAACACAAATATTTGCTCTGGTAAACCCTTACGAGAGAAAACCTAGCTAGAAGGTGAGACTACTCTCCTCTCTTTTCTTTGGTTTGGAAATAATGCAAGTACAAAGGAGAATGAACTCTCTATGGAGTTACCTAAGACATGTGGCTGGTTGGGCTGCTACATTACATTAACCCCCTCTGTTATGCTCTCTAATTTCCCACTCCTAGTTGTTATGCTCTTCTATGGAATAAAATACAATAACATAGAATGAAACCCCTTCTCCTCCTAGTGGCTTGGTATTTAACATAGCTCGATAGCCATCTAGGGGTAGGTTTTTTACTTCCCCAACCATCAATTGTGGTAGGGTTTTGAACTTTATAGAATCTTCTTGAAATTCATCACGTGGTTAGCCTCATATGCATGAGTAATGGGTGTTGACATGGCACCCTCTCATACCATGGTGGTCAAATTGATAGGTCAACTTGTAGGAGGCATAATGTTTTCATAGGAACTTCGATTAACACACAATATGCACCATTGGAAAGGTATCAGAGTGTAGAACACCATCAAGTGGGTGTGAACAAGTTTTAAAGACCAGAACACCCAAAAAAACGTCGTTTAATGCCTCAAAATGGCTCTAGAAGGTTCTGGACCCCAATTTTCCAAACTGAGACCAACCACTAATTGATCCTACAAGGTGATCCCTCCAATTATTTCCACTTTGAAAGTGTCAAGATAGATGAGAAATAATACAATGATCCAATCTGGATCATCTAACGTACAAATATGTACTTGAATATTTGTTTATTACCTGCAACTTGCACAGAAAATTCTTGACATGTTTGTGAGGAGAGTTTGCATATTGCACAAGGCTCCATGAGACTAGTGATAGGTTGAGGATTGAGGGTTGTGGGCGTGAGGCCCTCAACTCTTCAAGCTAATGGATTAGACTAGGAAGAGAGTCCTCGTGTTCCCCTCATTTTCTCATGTTTTAGTTATTTCTCTTTTGCTATTTTTTTCCATTGTAAATGCTAATATGACTTTGAATTGAAAGACTTCATTAACTTTCTATTTCAATTTTGCAATTTTTAACTTATAAGTATGTATTCACCCATTTGCTATTTGATAAAGATTTATGTTGTTAAATATTTATATTGTTGAAAGAGTAAGAAATACATTAGGGGATTCCCTTGTTTAGTTAGAATCCTTGCTCATTAAATTTAAAGTGGGATTTGTACCTTAAACAAATTGTTTAATATATAACGTATTTGAAACTTCCCTTAAAATTTTAGCTGAAGATTGTTTTTCCTTTTATTAAGTTAAAACATGTTAAGAGAATCTAAGACAAGTATTTATATACATTAACGGGTTTCAAATATGCATGATTGTAAGAAACTCGTTCTTGAATTAGTTGTAGTTGTGTTGATAATAATCTTCATATAATATAAGAATGAGAGATAAAAATGGACAATTATAATAACCCAAACCTAGAAAAAAGAATCAATAGAGATGTAATTAGGTTAATAAAATTTAAGAAAAGTAAAAATAATCAATAAAAATGTAATTAGGTTAATCAAATTTAAGAAAAGTAAAAAATAATCAATAAAAATGTAATTAGGTTAATAGAATTTAAGAAAAATAATCTTATGATGATTACAATTTTGGAGATACAATTCTTATTATTTAAAACAAATTTATAACTTTTTTTATTATCAAATTTAATTAAAAAATTCCTAAATTTTTTTTTTCCACTTATTAAATTACCTATAAAATATAATCTTACAAAATAATATAATTAATTTTTTTGTAACTTGCTTGACCCTCTCCAACTTACTTTTCATAGGTGCACGGACTTTCTTACCTTTCATAGGTGCACGGACTTTTGAGAGTACAACATGTTGACATTATAATATATTTTTCTTAAAAACTTTATATAACTAAATTTTATATATTGAAAGTTTCAATGATCTATTCCATATAATTAAAAGTTTAAATAATCTATCCCATATAATTTAGGCCTACCTTTAATCTGAAAAATTGTATTTATACCATACTTATATAATAAATATTTAAATACATCGTTTTTTTTATATTTATAAATTATTTTTCTAAAAATTAGGTAAAATATTTATTCTAAATCTTTATATGTATATTATTAAAAAAAAATATATATTTTTTAAATTTTGAAAAAAAAGTAAATTGTTGTTATAACGTTATTAGTTTTGTAGGTGTAGAGGGACTATAGTGATCGATAAATCGTTGACTTCATATTAGTCTGTCCTTTAACCACAAATATTTCCATATTATTTATTGTTGGAACCAGGGAACTGAAAACATCGATTTTTATATAAAAAAAGTACTATATTTGTCATGATATGATTGGACAAGGGATTGGAGGTCTTATTGTCGGCTTCACTATTCCCAATGTTATATATGTTGGCATATCCAAAGTATTTGATCATTTATGGTCTTTTTTGAATCATATATTTTGTTATGCATTTGTCGATGGTGGATTAATGCTAGCATTAATTCGAATGTTTGGTTTAGCATTTTATGCTAGATAAATTTATGGCAATGTTAGATATCGTGGCATATCCAAAGTTTGGCTTTCCAAAAAATTCTGTGGTGTTCGAACTATTGTTACAAAAAATATAATTTTTCTTTTTAGGATACGTCAGAGTCCTGCCACACTGAATTTTTTTCTTAAATGTTTACAGTGCATTTCGAACAGACTTAAATGTTTACCTAATAGGCTTGGTAGTGTTGAATGGTTACTTAACAGGCTTGTTACAAGACATTTTCTTTTGTTTTTAAATTTTTTATGCTCCAGCGACATTGCTGGTTCAGTGGTCCATGCTTGCTTTTTGCATGCCACTGTTTTCTTATTTTCTTGTTGTCATTGTTCTTGCTTGCCTGTTTGTGTTGTTGCAGTTTGGACGTTTGGGTTTCTGCAATCGCGATTGGAACACCATCGTTCCTGGGGGGGGGGGGTTGTTGCTTGCTTCTTTCTTCGTTGTATACTGTTTATTGTTGCTTGATTCGACTTTGCAGGGTACCGGTCATGCGCCTATAGTTGGGCATTTTAGTGCTTCTTAGTTGGGTTCTTGTTTGGGCAGGGTTTGTAAATGTTGGGATGTTGCATCTACGGTTGGATCTTTGGTCACATTTTGTTTTGCACTACAATTTGCATAGAATACTATTAAGATAAAATAACAGACTAAAGAATTGCAAGCGGTGCAAATTGCATCTGTTACGCATTGAAGCAAAGTTTGTTGGCCTCAAAATATATTTCATGGTTGCCGATGTTTTTTACATGGATTCTGTGTTACTATGGTTTTATAGTTATGACAATGGCTTTTGCTGTGTGGGAGACATAGTTGTTCTCTCCCTTTTACTTTCCTGTTGTAAACTGCGTTTGACTCCAATTTTTCACGTTTATGTAGTCATTCTGAGCGACCGTCGTTCGGTTGCATAGTTGGCCACTTTTATGGACGCGGTTTCGCGAATAGGTTCTATCGGACTATGACAGGTCATGTTCGGTGTATACATTAGCTTTCCCGAATTAGTTTTCTTTAAAAGAATCATGGGCAGAAGAGAATGCAATTTATGAAATTATAGGTTTCATGGACCGCGCAACCATCATCCCATACTTGGCCAGTTTTTGCATCGCGGGTTGATGGGGTAGGCAACTAAAAATTGACAATCGGAGAGTTCCGCGATATACAAATTGACAATCGGTCAGCAGCAAGAGTTTCACGATCATTCCAACCGACCGCAGTTGGGTTCCAGACTTAGCCAGTGTTATGGACGCACCTTAGTGGATAGGTTGTATCGAACTATGGTGTATACATTAGCATTTCTGAATTAGTTTTCTTTAACAGTAGGGCTCCTAGACAGAAAACATTGAAATTTATCAAATTATAGGTTTCCTGGACAACATTGATTAAACATAGGAAATATGTAATTTTATAGAGTAGATATATACAACCTGCACGGAGCCGTCATCCCATACTTAATCAGTTTTTGCACCGCGTGTTGTCAGGGTAGGTGGCTGAAAACTAACAATCGGAGACTTCGGCGATATAGAAATTGACAATCAGACTTGTAGACTATTTGAATTTGAAGGCCGTCATGTCCAAAAAAGTTAACATTGTCGAAATAGTTTACTTTACGTGCATTTTACATACCCTGGTGGACACAAAACACAAAAAAAAATAGGGAGCAATTTTTGGATCGCGGGTTCTTGGGATGGCGGGCTCTAGGTTCGGTCCCTGTTGTTCAGTGTCCTACAAATAACATGGACAATTCCGCGATATACAAAATGAAAATCAGGCTTGCACACTATTTGAATTTCAAGGGCTCCTGCAAAACAACTATCATTCTCGAATTACCTTTCTTTGCGTACGTTTTACATACGCTCATGAACAAAAACAAAACAATAGTAGTAATGTTTGTTACATAGGGCTCCATCTCCGCTACCTTCTGCGCTTCCCAATACACATTAAATATGCTTTGAAAAGTTAGAACCGAGCAGATATGTTAGAAAAGATGGGCTTTAATAACTGGAAAGCTCGAGGACATCTCCAATTAAAATGAATATACAGGCAAATATTATGGGATCTGGTAATTTGTTTTTGCCTGCATTTTAAATTTGCGAAATTATTATTATTATTATTTTTCCTTGTGCAGTTTTAGTTTTCTTCAAAGCTTTAGCATAGTTCACGAACGTGTCGGAAACAAAGACCTTGATGTCATGTCCCTCTTTAATATTGTGCATTTTGAAATGATGGGCTTTAATAACTGGAGGACATCTCCCATTAAAATGAATAGATAGACGAATATTATGGGATCTCGTAATTTCTTTTTGCCTGCATTTTGAATTTGCGAAATACTTTTTATTTTATTTTTTGATTGTGCAGTTTTAGTTTTCTTAAAAGATTCGGCAAAGTTCACGAACGTGTCACCCACAGAGGCCTTGACGTCATGTCCCTCTTTAATATTGTGCATATCTTAGATGTCAGATTTCAGAATCTGCTCGGATATGGGAATTTTAATACGTGTTGATAGTCACTATTGAGCATACATATTCAAAAAGATTGGCATTAATAAGTGAAAATATCGAGAACATCTGTCATTAAAATGAATCAACACAAAATCTATGACAGACCATCCAACCTTGCTTTTAAATACTTATTTCCATTTCTCTCTATGATCAAAGAGTTGCGCTTTAGGGTGCCTTCGTTCTAATGTTTCTGGTCATGCACATGTAAGAAAACTTAGAGATGATATTGACGAGCAGATGAAAGAATAGAGCTTGGTTTTATGTGACATGAGCTTTGAGTAAAACCAAAACTTTGTTATAGAAAGAGAAACTCAGAGAGGATGAAAAAAACATAACAAGTATGTTCTTGTTGGTTTTGTCCCTGTGTTCGATGCTTTGGTTTGTTGAAAATGTTGGTTGGAGATTTTTTGGTTGAACTTCTTTATTTTATTGTTGGGAATTGTAATGGATTTTGAGGTCGGGTGCAAAATAGTTCTTCGTTTAAGTATATAGCTTCTTCCAACAACACAGATTTGGCAATTGTATCGAGTTGTACAGATTGCACAAGTATTTTTCTACCTCGGAGGCGGGTAGCAAAAATTGTATGGGTGGATAAAATGACATATTATCACTGCAAAAGTTTTTTTTTCATAGTATGATGACCTGCATGTGGGTCTGGTAGCCGACTTGACAGAAATCTATGTTCTTTGTGAAAGTTTGTTCGGTTTCCTCTGGATGTAGTTGCAGACTCTACATATTTGGCGTCACCTTTGAACATTCTAGACCTTTTTGTGGGCCGCCATATCTCCATGGCTATGAATAAAGATATATTATGATGCCATCTGCAACATTTGATACACTTGCCAGACCTTTTCTGGTGCATTCTGCAACATTTGATGCACTTGCCACACCTCTACTGCCCGAAGAAGTTATGTACCTCAATAGAGTTTCTTTTTGCATCTAGGTTGGACGTTCCTTCCAATTTAATGTAATAAAGCAAAGAAGTTCCACATACAAATCCTTAGGTAGGCTTCTCAACGAAACATACGATCGAATATAGGGAGAATACCAGTCACTACGTACTTGGATTATTTTCTACTGCTTTAGCTGTTGTGACACAGAAAGACTCCTTCCACTTTGAAATCAGCCTGAATGGCATTTGTAAGTTGTCTCAGATGTCAAGGATCAGGAACATTGCAAGCAAAGCACCTTAAACCCCAACTTTTCGACAACAGAGGGAAATTAATACTTGACAAAGAATGGAATGTTGAATAAATAGGCATTGCAAGCAGGGCATATCTAAAAGAGAGAAGATATTCAAAAAAGTGGGATAGATGTACTTGGCATCACCGATTAAGTACAAAACTGTGAAGAAGCTTCATCAATGTACATATTTTAAATTGGTCAACGGCTGGAGAAATCAAAATCGTTGTCGAAAATAGCCTCGGTTGTATTTTGTAACCCACTTTATTTGAATATAGAATAATTTCAGTTTATTTTTTAACAGTATTTTCCAATTTCTGGTATTTGTTTTAATTGTATTTTCTACCTTCTTTCCCTGTGTGGTTAAACATGAAACACAAGGTTTTGTTTTTGCTGCCTGTTATCCCCGATTTCTAGGGATAACTAGGAGATCATGTCTCGAGGCCCACTGGTCCTAGACATGAAGTACCGAGAGCAGGATTGACCTGAGCATGGCCCTGGAGGACCCATCTTTCTTCTCTTTCATCAGACTTGTCCTGTCAGCAGTAGCAACATCCATCACCTTCGACTTGGACTTGTATCAGAGAAGACTCTTGCTCCATGAGGTAATTTGTCCAGGTATCATGGTATGTGTCATATTTGATCATTATAACCTTTAGATATATGCATCAAATTCCTTTTATTTCTAACAACTGCTTGGATCTTACATTAACCCACTTGACCAGGGTTGGGGGGTTTGACAGGGTACCCTAGCAGGCTTGTACCCATAGGTTTTGGTTTGCCACCAGGGGGAATTTTGAAGGGCCATCGTCCACTCCCATCATATCATCACTCTTACATCTTATCTCCCACTCATCTATCCCATTCCCCTAGTCCGGACATTAGGATGATCTGTTTGTGGGGTTACAACTTATCTCGTGGGAAGAAGGGGCTAAAGGCCCAGAAGGTAAAAGTAGCTGGTAAAATATAAAATCCATAAAAATGAAACCTAGAGATGCCTTGCCCAGGGATCCCTGAGAAGGCAATAAAAAGCCTCTCAGCAAGAAACAAGAGGGACCCGAAGAAAAATGACAAAACAAGACCTAGCCAAGAGGATGGGGGGTCTCATAACAAGCCAGTCCATTATGTTCATGGGTACCTAGCAGTATGACATTGCCATTATCTGGTTACCATGCCAGGGAAGTGACCTTTGGTTGCATGGCCAAGGGAAAGGGGGTCTCATCATGAGCCATCCTTATCATCTCTGTGAAAGTACTTGTGGGTAACACTGTCAGCTCTAGTCACCACGCCAAGGCAGTGTCCTCTATTTAGACCTTGAAATAAAAAAGAAAAAGCAATAAAGAAAAGAAAGAATAAAGGCAATAAAGTGCTTGGAAAGAATTGCATCCATGACAGGTACGACTCACCTTCTACAAAGGCAACCATAGGTAATATCACCCCTGTCTTTCACTCTACTTGTATGTATGGACATCCTTTGACCACATCAGCTCGTGTTACATGGCTTGGATGATATCCTCTAGAAACTTTCCTTCTCTTATGGATGCTGGCCCAATAGGGCATTTTGTCTTTTTCTTCGACTTTGTATAGTAGGTCATTGTAATATCTTTGAGCTATTGGATGATATATCAGGGGTTTTATGCATGCATTTGATAAAATTAATGATGAAATGTGATTAACATTGCTATGATCCCTGTGACTAATGAGCCCATGGAGGGCGAATTTTTTGATGTGCAAGATCATGCCTGATAGACAGGTACCAGTTGGACTGGTACACATGGGGAGATGATTAGTTCGGACCTCTATGGGGCTAAAGAGCCCATCAGATGGTTGCTGGGACCCCATCAGGGGCAGATACAGGATAGTGATTGGTCGAGCCTTTGCACAAGAGAAGAAGGAGAACGTTTTCATCCAGGACACCTTGGCTGAGCCCATCCCAGAGGGGTTGACCCACTACAGGTGGAACGTACCCCTTTTGATACCCCATGACGTCATCTAGGAGCCATGAAGTCACCTCCACTGTATGGCATCTTGACAGAGCAGTTTGGCACATGTGGCAGAGTTTGGAGGCCCAAGGAGGGCCAATGTTTGTCACCTTGTGTTGCATTTTGCCCTAAAAAGGGCCAACGTCTCCCTGAGAGGGGCTTGACGTCCTATTTATTGCTCATTTAGGGTTTCATTGAACAATTTAATGTAAAACAATATGATTTTTGGTTTGTAGCCTTGTCGACTATTTTTAATGACCTAAAATTAATTAAAAGGTCATGATACACTATATATTGAGGATGTTTTCCCCTCATTTGAACATAAAACAACAACTCACACTTGTGAGGTTTGATTTTTTCACCCTTATTAGGTATTTGGTCTTTAAAAGGAGGCACACTTGTTGATGGGAGGCTTTTCTTGGCATATTTTGGCATTTCTCTTGAGGAAGGTTTACAACTAGGGTTTTCACATGCTTTTCTTCATGATATGTAAGTGTTTTTCCTGCAAAAATTCTTGACTGAATGGTTGTAGGTTAGTATTCTTGCATTAACTTATAAGTTTGTTGATTTTAAAACCCTAGGTGACAAGAACACAAGTAGGTCCTTGTCATATGTCCCCTTAGAGAGAAATATTCAGCCATTGAAGGAGGAAGATAGAGCCTGACCTTTGCTACACTCATCTAACTTCTTCCCTTAAGCTAGTTTTGATTTTAAAAGGTTAAACGGAGGGTGACGTCCTAGGCCATGTTATATACACCTAGGGTCATCCATCTTCTAGGGTTTTAGTGATAGAGCCTTGTCTTTACAACACTCTCCCTCATTAAATCCTCTTGTTTTAAGCCTCTTCTTATGCTAGCTGTTTGCCAATTTTGACCTAAAGAAGGAGGAAAGAGCATGAGGCCTTACTTAAGAAACACCAGAGTTAGCCTCTTTCCCCTAGGGTTTTGATTCTAGGGCCCTGCCATTGCAGCACTCTAGAACCCTTCCCTCTCATCTTTAGCCTGTTACCTCTTCAATTTTGTGTCCTCTCATTTATTGACTCCATATACCCTCAGGCACTGATCTTAGACGCACAACGTTGAGGTCATAGTGTCCAAAACAAACTCTCAAAACATTAATTCTTGAAACCCTAACTAACAAACTAACCCTAATTAAGGTTGACGTCATAGTTGGTTATCTCATCTTGATGCAACAAAAGTTGAAAATAGGCAATTAGATGATGGTTAAAGGCATTTATTGAGTAAATGGTTGATTGGATATGTTGTTTGCTGCATCATCTCAATAGCTATTGGTGAATTGATATTCTTACATTGCTATATTGACAAAACGTTGAAGTCATTAATATCTATTGTTTCATTGCTTATATATTATTGTTAGATAGCTAATAAATGAAGTACTAACCCACTGAGTTATAGCCTACATATATATATATATTGTATTGTTGTCGTCTTGTTCTGGGCAGGTGTTTTCATTTGGGCATACACTTCATTTATTGGTTGATTAGTCGGATTATCTGACCTTTGGTGGTAACCTGTGAGGAGGAAACTTTGCCTTGATTCTTATACTTTAGCCTCTTCAAATCCCTAGGTTGTCGGGGACGTCTCCCTTGGGATAACCTCCCTAAACAGAAAGAACCTCCCCATTGAGGTGACATTAGGTGGGGAAAGTTCTTGTTACGCCAGTTTGGCCTTTATCCTTTAGCCTTTCGACCTAGCTACAAACTGTGTGATAACACTGCCCAATACTTCAATCTAAATAAAACTTGGCTTGTTCTTTGTTTACATTTTACATGTACAAATAATTTTTCATAGGCCATACTTATGTGGCGGCGACCCTGTATTTAAAGAAAGAAATTGGAGGATCCTTCCTGCTCCCATTCTTCGGGTTTCGTGAATAGAATTAATAATGAGTAACGACAAGGCGGCTGAACTGTTGATGCAATGTTCTTGTGAATTTTGTTGGATATATTACAACGTCTTCTATTTGATAATATTCGTGCATATACACTAATATCAGTAGTATCAAAATAAATACAAAAAAACTTCCTCTTCGACAAAGCTTAGGCAATTATGTTTGGGTTTGTGGTATTAAACAACTATGTCCATTGTTCTGTCATATACATTTTCCATCCTAAGAACTTTCGTAATCTGCAATTTATGCTTTAATTACTTAAAATTCACAGCAAATTTTGATTACATTTAATTTAATTTAGATATTGATGTTTATGGAGAGACGACGTTTGCTGATCTCATTGCAACGAATACAAGATGGATAGATAATAAGGAGTTTATGTCATAGAGACCACAATGAAAATCCATGTTTCTTGTTGCGCTATGTACATGTTGCAGTCAAAATTTTTGAGGTTCCAACGAAATTTGCAAGCCGAAAAACATCTTGCAGATTGGGAGATCATTTTCATTTGAAATAACCAATCCATTAATATATATTACTATGAATACTATTCAGATAAATATGAAAACTTTGTTCATTGATAGTTGCTAGTATGAAAAATATTGAAATAGATATAATAACTTTGCCTTGGCCAATACTTGCCCAGTTATCTGGGCACCAGGCCCCGAGTTCATGGTACCCAACACCTATGTCCCCTGTTTCATCATATACATGTTGCAACGAAAAAACGTCAATGATTTGTTCCTTTCCATACTTGTCAAATTTTATGCCCATCGTTGCGGGGTCAATGCTTGTGAACCCAACTACTTATCGTTTCGCAATATACATCTTGTACTAAAAAGATCCGTGATCTACAATTTCATTGTGGGTTCCTCATACACATTGACTTCGTTCAAAGTATCTGTTGTTGCTTTCCATCCCTAGCAACTTCGCATCCTTCCTGATATACATCAACAATGCTCTTACTAGTGACAAGTGGACAAAGTGGTACGAAAGATACCTCCATCATCTGCAATTCATGCTTTAACATCTTCATCTATATCCTCACACGACGGATCCGAATGAGCACTGTTCCTTTCCATACTTAGCCAATTTTATGCTTGTCGCTACGGGGCTGACGCTTGCAAACCCTGATGTTCTTCTGCGAGATACTTGGTTCTTTTTCCCTTCTCTTGTTCCTGTATATTATCTACAATTCCACTACCAACACCTTCGTCCTATTCCCCTTATTTTTTTCCCATGTATTATGGGACTATAAAATATGGACATGATATTCTATAAAGCATGCACAAATTTCACATTCCATACCTAGCGACATTTTCGATCGCGGGTTCTCGGGCACGCAGGCGAACTCAAAAATGGGGCTCCATTGTTTCGTAGCCTGCAAATAGCACCCAAAATTCTGCGATATACAAATTGACAAGCGAATATGCGGACTGGCCAAGTCAACATTGCACTTCTATTGTTCTGTGTCCTCCAAACAACACCCCCAGTTCCGCGATATAGAAATTGACACACGGAATGCAGAAATGGCGGAGTGCAGATTGCCATTGTTTACGGATGCCAATCCATGTTAAGTATCTAACAATATCTACAAATTTATTTAGAATACTAAATTAGCACTTATTAGTGACAAATGGACACAAAGGTATGAAACAGTTGTAATTGCAGTCTCCACAATATACCAATTGAATACCGGACATCGTCCGTTCTTCCGTCTTACAGATTATGCATTCAAATGTTCAGAGAAATACAATTAGAAGGTCCGGGCCTCGCCTCCTCTGCGGATACCTTCTCAGCTTGTTTTGGATCCTCCTTTTGGCAGGTTCACGAAATATGCATCTCCAATGTTGGTGGGTTGGCATATCTTTATTTCCATCTATACAATCAGACGACAAATCCGACCGACCTCTGTTGCTTTTGATACTTGGCCAATTTTATGTCCACGGTTGTCGTGTTGGGACCAATTTCAGTTCCATCTATATCCTCACATGGAGAATTGAACTGACATCTTTTCCTTTTCATACCTACCGACATTTTTTATCACGGGTTCTCGGGCGGGCGAGCTCAAAATTTCCCCTCCATTGTTGCGTGTGTTACAAATAGCACCCAAAATTATGTGATATACAAATTAAGAAGCGAAGCTGCGGACTAGCTGACTCGACATTGCACTTCTATTGTTCCGTGTCCTCCAAATAGTCCTTAAAGTTTCACAATATACAAATTCACACATGGAATGCAAGGCTGGAGGGGTGGAGATTTCCATTGTTTACGGATACTAATCCCTATGAAGTATTTAACAAAATCTAAAATATTATTTTCAATACTAAATTATGTCTTAGTACTGACAACTAGACACGGGTGCGGATCCAACATCATCCGCTCTTCCGTGTTACAAATTATGCATTCAAATTATTTACTCCGTTCCTCTGCAATATACAAATTGACTACCGGGTTCACATCTTGTATTCAAAATTTCCCTGATCTACAATTCCACCGCCGACCCCTTTCTCCTTTTTCCCTTTTCTTCTTCCCCTGTATTATGGCTCTCATTATCTCCATGTATATAATCACACCTTAGGCAATTTTATGTCCACGGTTGTTGGGTTGGAAATCTACAATTCTATTGCGTGCTCCTCCAACTCACAAGCTTCATTGTACCACGGTTGACAAATGTGCTTCCTAATATACATTTTCTATGCTCTTACTAATGACTCTTACAAGTGATAGTTGCACACAGCACTACGAAACAGTTTGCATCCAGCCATTTGCAACATAGAAATTGACTACCGGGTTCCGACATCGTCCCCTCTTCCGTGTTACAGATTGTGCATTCAAATGTTCTGAATAATACAATTTGACCATCCAGACCTATGACCATATTTTGGATCCTCCTGTTCACGGATTCACGAAATCTCAAATTATTAGTCAGTGTTTCAGGTTAGCATATTCAAAGTTTTGTTCTTCTTCTTCCCTGATATGCATATTGCACTCAACATTTCCGTGATTTACATTTCCACCGTGGACTCGTTGGTCCTTTTTCCCTTTTCTTCTTCCCTTGTATTATCTCTTTGTGGTTATATACATAGTTGTCTTTCTATAAACATGGGTTCCAGCGTTGGCGGGTTGAGATATCTTTATCTCCATCTATATAATCACACAACTCCTCCAACCAACCGCTATTGCTCTCCATACTTATCCAATTTTATCGCCACGATTGGCAGGTTACGTGTATTGCAATCAAAAAGTTCTGAGACATACAATTTGACCCTGGCGCCCTCACCTTCAATAGTTGTACCTTGCAACCCTATTTTGTAGTGGTTTTTTTCCCCTGCCCGCGACCTCCGTACTTTCTTTCTATGCAATTAGAAACCTTTGATGCTAACAGGTCACCATGCAGGAACCGTTAACATTGTCATTAATGGGAGAAAAACTCAAGGAGATATCCCATTATTACGCATTAAATCAAGATGTGCGGAAACTTATTTTGTCTCTTCCGATTGTTCATCTCCAACACGCGTCGTCATGTTGGGTCGCTCAAGAAATATGCAATGATTAATTGCTCATTGCAATATCCACCACGTTCGCATTTCTATATATGCAATTAGTAGTGTTTAATGTTAACAACACATCATGTAACAACCATCCAGATTGTCATTAATCAACGAAAGTCTCGAGGACATCTCCCATTCACAAGATTTCGACCAAAATTTGTGCAGGGTTATATTAGCCCTTCCAACCTTTCATTTCATTCATCGTTTGGAACAAATAAATGTATTTGTAGACCTATGGTAGTGGGTCAACAAAATTTTTGTGGAGATACAGTAAATATGTTCGCAGAAGAGGACCAAAGGTTCTAGAGGTCCAGGGCATAATTTTACTATTCATCTCATTCCGCCCAGAACGAAGTGATTTGGACCTCCGGAATCGCTCGTGCAGGCTGCATCCCCGAGGTTTTTGATTGTAAGGAGGTGGTCTCTTGGTGCACCGAAAAATATATTCTAGGCCAAAGAATTATTCCATTGCGTGACCATTCTCCTGTTTCTTTGTCACCTTAGCTCTTCCGCGAGATGTTGAAATTTTCGAAACCAACATTAACGTTCAGAGGTCAAGACTGCAAGTAGTTTCTATAAAAACATCATAATGGGTTGGACATATTAGCCAACTTCCTCGAAGACCCAACAACAATTCCTGAAGATATCACAAGGCTCCAGGTAAGTTCCTTTAGAAATCCATTCAGGAAAATTGCTTGGCTGTTTACAAGAATAACATAACAAGCATCCACAACAAGCATTTCCCATATAATTATTTATATTTTGTATTTCACAGTCAAGGAACAATACATTTTCGATTGGGGAAAGCTAATCTCCATTGAACTGTGTTCCCAATTGTCACGATTCAAAGAATCAAATAAATTTTATATGTCATCCTACTTGATTTTTGCAATTGTGTATTGTTGCCCATTTCCAAAACTTTCTCTTTCCAATAAAATAAACTGTGGATTCAACCCAATAACATTCTGGCACAACGCCCTATGGAGACACAATGCCTCCCATTGTTTTTATGAAGTTTTTAATGGCTTTGTCTCAGTTTTCAAAGCTTTACTGTTAGGCAAGGATGCTCCATGGATGTCTGGCCACGCAAGCAAGTTTTTGAACAAGAAGGGCACACTTGAGCAAAAGGAAAATCACAGTATCCTCATGTTATTTGGGTCTAAGGAAAATCCTGCCTTCCTTCCATGCCACATCACAGAAAATATGTTTGTTGCAGAAATAGAAAGGCAATACAACCACTGGTTGCATTTTTTCCATGACAAGAAAAAAAAATAGTTCATTCCTCTGCCCTGGAAAGTTGGAGACTTTGTGTGTAGAAACATCAACAAGATTGACGAGTTTGCCACCCATTTCAAGAAATTGAACCTAACGTATGCCGAAAGGCTAAAAGGGTTCAACCCCAATGGTATTTTTGGAGAACATATATTGGGTGTTGGATTTAACACCTCTTTTATCCATAGACACCTGACCCAAGACATGGACAATGTCGACAACAATATTGCTTCTACCCATTGTGACGCAGAGACATTGCAAAGCGCAACTGAATTATATAGACAACATGGTAAAGTATCTAGTGAGAAGAGTACCCAATCCCCCACCAGCACTCCCAAGAGAACGACACCACGAAGCGTCGCTTCGATGGTCCATCCCAACAAGAAAGCAACCTAGAAATCTTCAAACAAAGGAGGAGATAAGAACCCTCCTCGCATAAATATTGATAGTTCTCACAAAATTCCACTAACGAAGAAGAGAAAAAACAATGCAAGCCACACGGAGGAACCCGAAATTGACAGTGGAAAACTGCAAATTGAAATTGAAGCTGAGCAGATGCAAAAAATTGGGTCGTCTGCGGTGGACATATCTGACACCGAATTTTTTGACATAGATGAATCCTTCGTAATCCAGAGCATTATTTTTGACAGCTAATCTAAAAGTATGGTCATTGAAAAGAGAGATGTAACAAATAGGAAAGGCAAATCTCGAACAAAGATTGAGTTTATCCAAATGACCCCATCCAAAATCTGCACGTTTCACTAGGTAACCGGTGATGTTCTTTGCGATTCCATTGGAGGAATGGAGACATATTATGCCAATCTGAAACACCGCCTCGACGAATTTGAACATGCTTTCATTGCAACACCAGAATTTGCTAGTGATTTGGAAAAAAACGTGCCTTCTACCACTGCAGTGAAGATGAAAGTATCCTCCACCCTCCTTGCATGCTCCAGAGCCCTTGTAGAGAACAACATCAACAAAAGAATGCAGCTAGTTACTGAAGCCTGGGAAACATCGCAAAATTTATTTTCCTTTAGAAAGAAGGCCAATGATTTTCTTGAACATTTGTAGGCGAATTTAAAAAATGAACAACTTTTCTATCATCAAGTGTTGGACCCTTTTGCCAACTATGCCCTAAACACATTGGAACTAAAAAGAAGACAGGAGAAACTGCCCTCCCCAAAGCGCACCAAAAAAGTAAAAGCATGCTGGCAAAAAAAAATTGAGAACCTGCACCTCATTGTCAAATCATGTAAACAAGTCATATCAGAAAAGGAAAATTTATTCACAAGCCTGCTCTAGATGGACTTAGGCGGAACTACCAATGAGGTTCAAGATCCAAACTTAATTCTCAAATCCTTGTCAGTCACCAAATAAACATTCCAGGAACAAGTTGATATTTTAAAGGGGTTGTCTTTCGAAATTCTTTACGGCATACTTGAACATCGTCTAGATGAGCATGAGCGCTGGGTACTGGACTATGCCTCACACAATGAAGAAATTGAACATAGTCTGCATAGTATTTCAATGGATATAAGGAAATTAGAAAATGACCTTTACGACATAGAGATCCGGGATGAAATCAACACAACCCCCATGAAAAGCTACATCGAAGAATGGTTCCAACTTAGAATGGAAAGCCTCGTCCAGGAAGGGAAACAATCGATCAACAGGAGTCCACTGCCCATCGACGATAACAACAAAAATGCATCAGCTTCATAGTAAGTCTATATTGCCATCTTGTTTTGTTTATCATTCTAGTTTAAGTCTATGCTGTCATCTTATTTTCTTTATCAATCCACTTATGTCCTCTTTAAATAGAAAACTGTAAACAAAGACTCATAAGTTCCAATTTCTTCTTTTCAGGTCTTCCTCTCTACCATTGCACACTTCTTTCGACGTTCCTAATTCTTGTACTTATTTCTTTTTATGGTCCAAGGGAGCCCCAATTCCAGTCTATATGACAAACACATTTAAATTTCCACAAACATGTAACAAACGTTATTAATTTTTATTAAATTTCAAAGAAAACTGATTCAAAAATGTCCTTATTGTATACTAAACTTTGGGTTTCTAGGAACCATCTTGTTTGTTCCAAAGAAAACTAATTCAGATATGCTACATTTCTTGTCTCCTATTGTATGCTAATTTTTGGGTCTTCAACGACATTGATGGTTTAAATGTTGATGTAATTTCCTAATATATGTAACAACCATTATTTATTTTATAATAAGTTTCTATTGTTCGCAAGCCCGCTTCTCAATTTGTATATCGCAGAACTGTCGATGGTTTTTGTAGGACACGGAACAACAGAGGCCCATTTTTTAAACTGCCAGTCTGACAACCCGCGATCCAAAGACTCACTAATTATGGAATGAGCATTCCGTCCATACTCTATAAAACATGTGCAAAGAAAACTAATTCAACAATGCTATATCTTTTTTTTCCAAAAAAAAGCCTTAGTTTTAAAGCAAAGTAATTCGGTGCAACAGATGTTATTACTATTCTATTATATAACGTACATTATTACTATTCTATTATATAACATACATTATTAATTTTTGGTAAATTTCTATAGTCCACAACTACGCCTCTCATTTTGTATATTGCAGAACAGTCGGTGCTATTGTAGACCACAGAACATCAGACACCCAATTTTCAGCGCGCCAGCCCGAGAACCCGTGATACAAAAACTGCCTATGTATGCAATGAGGGCTACAAATTTCGTATCTATAAAACTCAAAATCTACTTTATACAAATGCATCTTTCATATGTAGAATTTATTTACTAAATATCTACTTTATACAAATACATTGTTCGTATGTATAATTTATTTACTAAATATCTACTTTATACAAATACACATTTAGTATGTATAATTTATTTATTTCCGATGACTTTCTATGTCCTAGTTTTAAAAATAACCAATTCGGTAATGTTAAATTTTTTGTGTCCAAAAACCATTCAAACATTGATAATTTTTTATATTTTTTCAAGAAGAACTAATTCGGGAATACTATGTTATGCATACAAACCACATGTATTTCAACTTTCTAGCCACCTGCCTGTACTAGGTCACATTTACTCCCATACCAACCTGGCAGGGACTACACTGCCATGCAACACTTGTTATATTTAATAACACTATGAATATTCATATAACTGATTTCATCTAATCAATCTTTAAATACCAAAATTTTACATCTATTTGAACAATTCAAAATTTCATTTAACAACAAAATTTAACACTATGTCACATCTATAGTTGCTATGTGAATGTTATCAGATTTTGGAGCTCGTAGCATCTTGATTGGATCCGAGTCACACCATTCTAATTTATAACTTGAATTCGTTCGTTACTCCATGGATGAACGCCAACATATTGTCTTATATTAATTAATGTTATGTCTTCTCTCTTACTAGCTTTGTTCCTTGAATTTGGTCATCACGAGGACACGTTAATTGATAGTGTCTCTTCTCGTGTCTTCTCACATGTATTTGCTTTGGCGGTTTAATTTAATCATTATCATATAATTTTGATATAATGATTAGTATTTAATTTGTTAAAGCAATATGTTTTAATTATACGAGATTGTATAGTAGGTTTAATGGTTAAGAACATGTGTTTTTTTTTGGAGATCATAGGTTCAAATCTAGAGAGGGTAGGGTATATACACTTCCGTAGATTTTCGCAATCAATTCCTGCGAGGGAGTCTCTTGTCAGCTATATCGGGATAGGGAAAGATATTGGACAGAGTTGTGCTTTTCCCAAATAACGTATATATTTTTGTAGATGTTTCCAAGTTTTATCACGATTTTGGTATTTGAGGAGGAACAGGCGACCATGCTTGCATTGGAAGTCGAGGTCAAGTTGGTTAGGGAATTCAAAGAAGATAAGGAAGTTGAACAACGGGTGGGGGGCATAATCCCATATTTGGGTTGCACCAGAACTCACAACTCCAACTTTTCAGGAATTTGGAACTCTATTGGCACACCAAAACAATGGTGGATTTGGGCATGTTGCCTAAAGATGGAGAATTTCGCCAACTAAAGCATCGCATGGAGACTCTCGAGGAGAAGAAAACTTATCTTATGTCGATGGTGACCTGGATTGCTAAATGTCGTGGAGGCTCGTTTCAACCTCCTATGCGAATCGACCATGGGCAGAGTCCTTTGCTACAGTTGTTCACCAAGATGTCGTCTACCTTTATTTTAGATTCCTCGTGCCAATGATTAGCATGTTTTACAATTTTTTGAGTATAGTTATGTTTCAATTTTTTTGGGTCCAGGTCATAGGAAGTTTTAGTAGTCTAAATATAAACAATTAGTCATACAAATTTAAGGTTTTAAGATAGATTATGGTTCTTTTTTTAACTTGGTTTCCCCACTGGGGCATGCAAGTTTTCTTGCTCTTTCTTGGTTCAAGAGAACTATTATGGTTTTCATGGCATTTGAACCAACACATACATGTATGTATGCATATTTTGTTCATATTAATATAGTTTCCTTTTACTTTTAAAAAATAATAAATTTAGTTTATTAATTGGAATTAAATTTTTTGGTTTTGTATTATAAATTAGTAGTTGATTCTTAGTTTTTAAAATACAAATTCAACCTCTTTTTATGGTAATGCATTTAAAAGAAAATGACATTTCATTTTTATTTCTACATTTCTACATACTTAATATAAATTTTCTAACTTTACTTCCACAACATTTTAAATTGATGATGATGATTAGCGTCCACTAGGACTGAATTGGTCTATCAGACCTTAAGAGGGTAAGTGATTACTTGTGATTCTTTAGAATTTTGTTTCTGTTCTTGAAAAGCATTAAGAGAATCTTTCCAAGATCACCATAGTTTTGTTGAGTTAAGAGGTTAGGAAGGTTTGTAGTGTGACAATATTTTGAAAATGAGATCTAATCTGGGTATAGGCTAGACAAGCTAATAGAAAGTGCTTTTCATTTTCAACCTTCTTAGTGTCACAAATGCGACACACTCTTTCATCCCATGGAATTTTAGGAATTGACCAATGTTGAGTTTCACTACGGAGCTCATGAGAATTTGTTCTTATCTTAGCAATGCTTATTTTTTTCTTTACACTTGTCAAAACAGATAGATAATTTTGATCTTCTAGATTATGGTTGATTACATCCTTTTAATATCTTAATTTTGTTTTTTCCTCTATCTCTTTATCACACCACATTTTCTCCTTAAATTTTGATTTGACAATATTTTTAATAGTATATTTTTTCTTCAAAATGGTGTCTTCCATGATTCCCAATAGTTTATCCAAGACTAGGCATCTTTATGCCATCCTTGCTTGAGTCGATGGTGGTTACGACTCGATTTTGAAGCAATTTTAGGAAGCCTCTTGTCTTCCATGTTGTTTAACTTGTTCTTATACATTAGGTATCCAGACATAGTCATGCTCTCAATGGGGAAGAGGGTTGTTTCTAAGAGGAGGATGGGATATGGCCTATTTCCTTTAATTTTGAGATTATAGGTTATAAATTCTTTGTATTTTCTCTATCTTTCTCCAGGATTCACGAGAGATACTACAGCCCCAGACTTCACATGTAACAAGAGTCACAAAGAGGAGTTTCTTCTTATCCCAATTCCAAATATCAACTGATTTAAATTTTTTTTCAAGCCCATATTAAGCTTTCCATCCCCCAATAATCCTTTTCTCAATGCTATAATTCCAGTTGAGCTTGTGGTGAATATCAATTCCAAGATATTTTTATGAAGTCACTTCCTCCAATTTGTTGTTGTCATATACGAAGGTATCATAAGTGATCTTATTGGATTTAATAATCATGACCTTAGTCTTATTCATTATTAATAGTCATGCCCATATTGGATCAAAGATCCTTGAGGATTCTTAGTTGGATTTCAAGATCATAGGGACTCCTTGCCATAAGTACGATATCATCGGCATAAAGAAGAAGATTGATGACTATACCAGTGAGAGTAGGGCTGACACAACTTGCTTTTTCCAAGCAATCTTCTAACTTGTCAATGTATATGCCAAAAAGGTTAGGGGACAAGGGACAACCTTGTTTGACTCCAATATTGCAGTTAATCTCTTTTGACCAGACCTCAATGTTTTTAAACTTAGCAATAATGTTCTCATACATCCTTATTGCAACAACCCTCAACTCAAGAAACACTTCTATCTCTTCCAACCTATTCCAAAGGTTTTTCCTAGGAACCATGTCAAAATCTTTTCTAAAGTCAACAAAACAACAAAAAAGATTGGTTTTAGTATGCAATGATCCTAAAGGTAACAAGATAGTCCACAGTTGAATGATATCTACTAAACCCGGTCTGGCCTTTAGCTCTTTTATCATGAATTTCTAGTCAAAGGCTAATCTTCTTTTCCAAAATAATTCCATAAAGCTTGGCTAAAATCTGGCTAATCATAATGGTCCTATAATTAGAGGGAATGTTTCTATCCCCATTTCTAAAAATAGGAACAATGAAGCTTTGTGTCCAGGGTTTAGGGAAGTCCTTCTTGATTGCTAAATTGAAGAGCTTGTGTATGTGAAAGATAAGGATAGGCCCTCCGATTTTAAAAATTTCAGCTTGGTAGCCTTCAATGTCCTTAGCTTTCCCATTTGCAAGTTGCTTAACCCCAAACTCTATGTCATCTAAAGAAATAACTTCATCCTTTGTAGGGACAATAGGAATGGTGTGGATGACATTAGGGAACTTGTAAAGAATTTTAAGGTAGGAATTCCAGTCCCTTAAGTGAATCATATTATTTTCTTTAGTATTGTGGTTTAGAATTTTGCTCCAGAACTTCTTAGGATCCAACTTATATAGTTGTGAAAGTTGCTCTTGCCTTTTATTGATATAGTACCTTTTTTTCCTTTTAATTAGGGATTTGTACGTATTGATCTTATAGAGTTTTAAGTACTCATTAGAAGCATCCCTAATGGGTTTCCTAGCAATTTTACATTCTTTAACATACCAAGGGTTGATCGTTCTATTATTCTTTTTACAGGACACCTCGAAAGATAACTTTTTAATAGACGTGGAAAGGGTAGTTGTAAAATTATGATAGAGTACTTCAATGTTGTCCTTATAAGTTAGGAGATTTAATTTACTATTTAAATCCTTTAAGAAAATGTCAATTTTACTTTTGTCAAAGCGCAAATTCCTTTGATTATCAAAAGTCTCTTCAATGGCACTTATGTGCATGGCAAAGTTTAGAGTTAGGGTTAAAGGTTTATGATCAGAGTCGGG
>ML808357.1:13996-27636 GCA_009831015.1 Picea engelmannii | reverse complement strand
AGAAGAGCCCTAACCTCATCATCAAAGTCCACTTTTACAGAACTTAGTTGATTAGTAACCGTATTAAATTCATTTAAATGATCTGCAACAGACCCACCTTCCGACATATTCATATTAAATAATCTCTTCATTAGAAATACCTTGTTGGACGCCGAGGGTTTTTCATACAATTTGGCCAACGCGTCCATCAAACCCTTCGTTGTCTTTTCTTTCAAGATATAGAAAGCCACCGACGCTGCCAGGCTCAGCTGTATCGTTCCTAGAGCCTTTCTGTCAAGAATCTCCCATTCTTCGTCCTTCATGGCCACCGACTTCTTTGCTACTCCACTCAATGGTAGGAATAAATCCTTCTGATATAAATAATCTTCCATCTGCATCTTCCATAACTGGTAGTTTTGGCCATTAAATTTCTTGACCCTAAACTTTCCATCTTCTGACATTACTCCCACTTGAACCAGGAACCCTTTTTTCCTGCGAGTTACCTTACGCTCTGATACCAGTTGTTAGAAAAACAGGACCGCGGAGCAATAAAATAAAACAAATGCAGAAACAAAACACAAAAGATACACAATACAAGAGAGACACAGATTTACGTGGTTCACCCAGTGTGGGCTACGTCCACTAGTGAAATTTCCAGGTCCTTTCTTTATTATTATCCAGCAAAATGAAGGGATACAACCTACAACAAAACCCACTGTAACTTCCTCTTATTTCTCTCACAGTCTCCTCTCTCAGAATACAATACTCACCAACCTACATAGCCGTAATACATTTCCCTCATAAAAGAGGGTTCCCTTCTAGGGAAAAAAACCCTAACATAATCTCTATCGTTAGATCTGCGACCTTATAATGAACGGTCCAGATTTACAATGAAATTACAATATACTTTTACAAGGCAATTTTTTCTTCGGGGGTTTCGCCACCGAACCCCCGCTGGGGGCCCGCTTTCCCCTAGACCCCCCAGCCGGGGGGATAGCCCCCCCCGACCCCGCAGAGGGGGTGCCCCCCCTCTACACTCCCCCACGTGGAAGAGTGTACATACTTCTGGGGTGTAAATACTTCATGGGGTATAAACACAGCTGAAAGTAAAAGACCTCTAAATCACGAAGATAATTAGGCTCCACAGCAAAAAATAAGGGCATATAAGGATAGGGTTAGAATGGTGGTCATGAAGGATGTTTCAGTGGAGAATTATTTGGAGCTTCTAGGAAAAATTGCAGTTCGTCTACCCTAAAAGTTTGAAGCAATGGATCAACATCACTTGGACCCCAGTCTTGGGTTACGATTCTATCTTTCATGTACTGGTCATGGGCTGAATATGTTTCAGGTTTAACTCCCCGAAATATCTGCAATTAATTCTTGGTAAGGATTGGAGCTAGGGTTCGTCATGCTTATCCCTTCAATAATGGACAATTCGTTTTGACCCCAGTCATGAACCAATCTCTTCTATGGTCTTATGGGTCATCCTTCTTGGGATATCATTATCCTTCTAACATAAAGAAATGCTGGAGTTCATCAACAACAAGGTGTGGAGGTTCATCATATTGGAAGAAGGTTGGAATACTAAAGTGGATTGTAGATGGGTGATCCAGATTTAGGAGCGGAACGAACTGATTAACAGACTGAATACAATAAATACAAAGATATGAAGAATAACACAGATATCCACTGAACAATATCTTCTATTGAATAAATGAAATAGGTTGAAACTGTAAAACTGCATAACTGAAACACTTGCTCGAATGGTGTTAGCTATCTCTGAGAAGAGATGTGGCTTCTACGCGCATCTGTTTGAGAATAATGATTACAATGAGGCTCTAGAGGCATTTTTGATATTACTCATGAATTCAAAATCCCTATACATCCAAAAACATAACCCTAGGAGGTGAAACACCAAAATTCATGTGGGCCCCTATGGGTAAGTTGGTACCTCAACTTTCTGGGGTCGTAACTTTTGCATACGACCTCTGTTTTAGGCACGTGATAGCCTGTTGGAAAGGTATTTCAGAGAACTACAAATTCCACTATAAATACTAACTCCACCTATAGTTTGAATGTGGCGAGAAAAAACACATTACGCAGTCAGACTTTGACTATGTCTACACTTGACTATGGCGAGCAAAAAAAAACACTGTTTAGGCCTCCAAAACAACCTTGGAAGTACAACAAGATGTGCTGACATGAAAACATACAAAATAAGCTAGTTGGATTAGGTGAGAGGCCACCAGTATCCACCTGGAATATGTGTATGGATTCAAACAAACTCAGAATTGTTGAACCCACAATTATAAAGAAGTACAGAAGAACGTGCTGAACTAAAAATGGACAAGAGGAGCCAATTGGAATAGGTGGGTGGCCACCAATATCCACCTAGATCAATCCTCCCAACTTAGGAAGCAATGGTCTCCATTTTGTTGAGTTCCCCCATTAGGTGAGGAAACTTTTGCTGGATTTGGCCTTGGATGAGCCACTTTCCTTGGTGTAGAAGTTGCTCGACATTGACAACGTGATAAAGATGGATCCTCTGCTGGCGAGTGCCTTTGACCCGTGTGTCCACGATCTGATCAGTGGATGCTTGTGCCATGCATTCAGGGTTGAGCTTTGTTGGTTTCAGCTATTCTACGATCTCTGAGGTGTCCAATAATGGTGGAAAATGTGGCCGAAGGAGGTCCACATTATACACTGGGTGCAAGCCAAGGAAGGGTGGAGTGTTGAGTTCAAAAGAATTGTTACACACAACCTTGGTGATAGTGTAAGGCCCATAGGGAAGTGGGAGGAGATTCTGACGGGGTCCTGTGAGATGCTCCTTTTGCAATTGTAACCAAACTATGTTGCCAACCTTAAACTAGTGCGATACCCTATGTTGATCATGGTGTTTCCCTTACTTGGCATTGGATTTCTACAAAATCTCCTTGACCTGTTGGTAGATGTGATGAATCCACTCAATGAATCTGGTGGCTTTGTTGGTATCAGACTAAACATGGGAATATTCTATCTATGTGGTGGCAAGAGGTAGTGAAACATCAATGGGACCCAAGGGTTGAAATCCCAGCCCCACCTGAAAGGGGCTATGGCTAGTGGAGCTTTGGAGAGCCCTATTGTAACTGTGATGAACATAGGAGAGAGTCTCATCCCATGTACGTGGATGATTAGATTTGTACATGATCAGGATGTGCACAATCATCTGATTGATGACCTCTGTTTGGTCGTCTGTTTGGGGGTGGAAAGCAGTGGATTTAGTGAGCTTGGTGTCCAACAATGACTAGAGACTGGACCAAAATGTGCCGAGGAACCAACTGTCCTAATCGGAGATGATGGTCTATGGTATCCCAAAATGGACCCACACTCATTCGAAGAAGATCTTGGCATTATCTGCCACTATGATATTCTTCTTGCAGGTTGTGAGGATGGCCATGTTCAAAAACCGATCAACGACCACAAATACGCAGTCATTTCCTTTCTTGGTAGACGGAAGGCCATAAATGTAATCCATTGACATGGATTCCCAAGGCTTCTCAAGAGTAGGAAGAGGGGTGTATAATCCTTGATTCTTGATGGCTGGCTTGTCAATGGCACAGGCAGTGCAAGATTTTATATTCTTGCTGACATCCTGTTGAAGTTTTGGCCAATAAATTTTTTTATGAAGAACGACCACAATTTTCTCCACGCCAAAATGTCTTGCCATCCGAATGTAGTGGGATTCCCAAATCATCTTTGAACGCTTTCTTGTAGGAACACAGAGATGGCCCAGATGGAATAATAGTCTGTCATGAATGTGAAAATCGGTGACAGTTGTGCCTGTACCCAAGAGCTGATAGGTGGTGGCGAAGTCTGTATCTTGTTGATAAAGTTGGGGCCACTCAGATGCCTCATGTCCATAGGAATGTAGCATAATGGTGAGTCCAACCATAGGAGGTCGACTGAGGAATTCAGCGAAACGATTCTGTATCCCTATCTTATACTTGATGTTGAGATGGAACTGTTGCAGGTAGGTGGACCGCTTCTGATGGTGGTCGTTCTATAATTTCCCCTGTGTCTATATGAACTAAGGAGGCTTGTGATTAGTGTGGATGATCGTCTCCTTCCCCAGAATGTAATGTTTCCATTGACAACATGCTTGTACAATGGAATACATTTCCTTGTCATAGGTGGGGCATTTCCGAACAATATCTGAGAGTGTCTCACTATGGTATGCCATTGGATGACCGTGTTGAGTGAGAATTGTGCCTACAACATAGTTGGATGCATCAGTCTCAATATTGAACGGTTGTTGCAGATCGGGCAAGGGAGTATTGGGGATGAGCACAAGCGATGCTTCATATCATTAGATGCTCGTTGTTGTTCCTTCCCCCACACAAAATTTTCCCTACCACTGCCCTTGGTCACCTAGATGAGGCCCCATGAAATATGGGAGAATCCCAACACGAACCATCGATAGAATTTGGCCAGTCCCAAGAAGCTTTGAAGCTTGGTTAGTGTGGTTGGGGCTGGACAGTGACGGATGACTTGGATCTTGGCTGGATAAACATGTACCCCATGCTCATCAACAATATAGCCCAAGTACTGGACCTGTTTCATGCCAAAAGAGCATTTGTCCAAGTTGGAATATAGCTTGTGTTGCCGCAGAGTTATCAAAACCTATTGAATATGCCGCATGTGCTACTCCCAAGTTCTGCTGAAGATGAGGATGCCATCCAAATATACCACCACAAAAGAGTTGGTGAAGGGTCTCAATACATCATCCATCAAACTCATGAAAGTGGATAGTGAATTTGTTAAGCCGAAGGGCATGACCAACCATTCAAAGAGACCTTATTTAGATTTGAAGGTTTTCTTCCATACATTAGTTGGTTTGATGGGAATTTGGTAGTATCCAGACTTTAGGTCAATCTTGCTGAAGAACTTTTCCCCCTTGAGTTGGTCAAGAATGTCATCAATCCTGGGAATTGGGTACTGGTTTCTGACTGTGATTTTGTTTAAGGCTTTGTAATCAATGGAGAGTCACCAAGTACCATCCTTCTTCTGCACCAGTATAATCGAGCTTTCGCAAGGGGAGGATATGGGTCTAATGTGCCCCTTTTGAAGAATCTCTTGGATCTAATGGATGATTTCATCATTTTCCATTACTGAGCGATGATAGACTGGTCCATTAGGTAGAGGTGCATCGGGGGTCAGATCAATTGGATGCTTGACTTGGAAGTGCGTCGGTGCCTTGGTGGGTGAGGATAAGATGTATCTGTATTCTTCCACGATCCCATTCACTTGATTCTGCTACAAAGAGAGGCTCTGTGTAGAGGCCACAGATGTGGCAACGACCTTCTTCTTACTATGAGCACGGATCAAAAAGAAGACAAGATTCCCAGTCTGTGAAATGACCTTACTGCATTGCTTAGCAGAGATTAAAGAAATAGCAGTAGGTGATGCTACCTCTGGTATCTTGTACAATTGTCTACCCAAAGTAATAATAACAGTGCGGGGTCTAGACTCATACACAACATGACACTTCCACAAATATGGCTGTCCTAAAATAACATCACAAACTTCAAGGGGAGAAATATCACACATTACCTCATCTTTGAAAGGCTTGATTCCGTAGGGCAGATGACATTGTTGGCTGACACGAAGATTTCTTCCTTGGCGAAGCCAACCAATGGTGTAGGGTTGTAGGTGCAGTGTATTTGATGACCTCTGTTGAAATAAGGTTCTTCTAACTGCTGCTATTGACAATGAAATGAGGTGGATCCCCCTTTACCCACATTTGTGAGTGAAATAGGTGTTCCCCTTCCTCTGGTTATTCTGGTTTTCTTGGCTAGACTTTGGGGGTAGCAATAGTGGAACTGGGTTCAACATCAATAATTCGCTTCCCTCATTTTGTATTTGATTTGGAATCAGAATCAACGTTTGACTTGACAACCTTAAGCTCGACCACGAGTGACTGCTTGGAGTGACATTATTCAGTGTTGTGTTAAGGTCTTTTATGGTACTCACACCATTTTCTCGTGTCCTTCTTCATCTTCTCATTACCCTTCTTGTGTTGCGGCTTGGAATGGTTGTTCTGAGAGTGGTTGTCTCGGCTTGGTCCATTGCTGTGTGGGTTGGGGCCACCTTTTCCCTACTTTGAGTATGAGGAGTTTGCAAATCCAAACTTTCACCCCTTCTGGTTAAAGTTTTGCTTGATCTTGACAACATATCTATAAGCTGTGCCCAATGAGGTAATGTCCAAAAACTCCATTTATGTTTGAATGTATCTGTGTAAAAAACCGTAGTATTTGAGCACCAGATGTCGCTTAGAGTCTTTGATACCCAATTTGGTGTGTAGGGTATGGAAAATATTGATGAAATATGGTACTGTCTGGTCCCTTTCTTGATGCAGGGTGGTCCATCTGGTGTACCGGTCCTTGTAGCTTCCGACAGGGTAGTACTATTCTTTAATGTCATCACGAAAGGAATCCCATGTAGGGGACACCAAAAATATTGCAAATTCCTCTACAACCCTTTGTTCAGATTAAGCAACCCACCAGTCCTTAACACGGGGGATGGCCTTGAGGAGTGCAAAAGTAATATTTTCCCTATCAAAAAAATTATGGACTGAAAAATATCCTTCGAGCAGATTCAACCATTTATCTACAACATCTGCATCTATCAGTCCTTCAATTAATGAAATATGAAAATTTACCTATACCTTGAAGGGGGTTGCATGGTCGCTTGATGAAGATGCTTCTCTTATGGGCAGGTGTCAAAGGATGTGCACAAAGTTGTCCATCATTTTGTTCCTTTGTCGTGTGAGGGCTTCCTCAAGCAACATTTTAATAGGAATTCCTACTCTATCATCTTTCTTTTCATCCCCCAAGGGTTGTTTTTGGGCTCGGCGCAACCAATCTTGGAACAACTCGATTGGTTCGAGTCCCAACTTCTTGTACCCAGATCTTGTTGGGGACATTCACGAAGAAAAATGATGAAGAGCATACCACTCTAAGACCAGTGATTCAGATTTAGGAGTAGAACGAACTAATTAATAGACTGAATACAATAAACACAAAGATATGAAGAATAACATAGATATCTATTGAACAATATCTTCTATTGAATAAATGAAATAGGATGAAACTGTAAAACTGTAGAACTGAAACACTTGCTCAAATGGTGGTAGCTATCTTTGAGAAGAGATGTGGTTTCTAGGAGCATCCGTCTGAGAAGAATGATTACAATGAGGCTCTAGAGGCATTTTTGATATTACTCATGAATTCCAAAACCTTAGACATCGAAAAACCTAACCCTAGGAGGTAAAATGCCAAAATTCATGTGGGCCCTTATGGGTAATTTGGTACCTCAACTTCCCGGAGTTGTAACTTTTGCATACAACCTCTGTTTTAGGTGTGTGATAGCCCGTTGGAAAGGTCTTTTAGAGAGCTACACATTACACCATCAAAATCTATCTCAGTATACATGTTGATTGTGGTGAGCAAAAAAAACACTGTTTAGGCCACCAAAACGACCTTGGAAGTACAACAAGATGTGTTGACATGAAAACATACAAAATAAGCCAGTTGGATTAGGTGAGAGACCACTAGTATCCACCTGGAAGATGTGTAGGGCTTCATACAACCCCAAAAGTGTGGAACCCATAATTATAAATAAGTACAGAAGAACGTGTTGAACTAAAAATGAACAAGATCAGCGAGTTGGAATAGGTGGGTGGTCATTAATATCCACTTGGATCAATGGGCTTGGTTTTAGGTAGAGGCCAATCTGAAAGAGGGCCTACGATAAGAAATTGAGTTGGTTCTGGAAAGTCATTTGTAGATGCAAAATATTGACTACTGGTGAATTCCATTTAGATGATATGGCTACCATCGGGTTGGGCACAGTTTGGATAAATGTCCATCTCAGTCCAAGCATAGGATTCCACCCAAAAAAGTTTGGAAACCCGATGCGATTTCCTCCTTTGTGGGAAAAGAGAACATGCATCTCGAGGAGGTCCCTTTGCAGACTAGTCCCTCCGACAAGGTGGTTGTGATCGAGGGATCAAAACTGTTACCATTTTAGATGCATCTTCTTTGGGTAAGTGTCTATTCTCTCCTTCCCTTCCTTCAATTCTAGAAGTTTCAACTAAGGATATTGTTCCTATTGCTCTTGGTTCTTATTTGTCTTTGCCCCACCCTCTCCAACCTGGTCCTTTTCTCCCCACCCATGCCTTGAGCCAACAAATGGTATGATGGTGTTTGGGACGTTGCATGAGGATGTTTTTCATACTGCAATCCCACCCCTCTTTTCCCTCTAACAACGTTACAAACGTTGCTCTTGGGGAGGTATCTTTGAGTAAAATGGAAGACTCTAAAATTTCAAGACCCAATAGTCATTTAATCCCTTCCTAATTTTTTGGTTATCTCCTATGCTCACACCAAGTACCCAAAGAGGACAACACTATCAGTGGAGGTATTTATTTAGACAAGGTGGCTGGATCCCAAGTAGGACTTAAGTCAAATATTTCAATGGCACAACTTCAATCCAAGAAGGACATTCAGAGTGGAAAACAAACAACTATTATTTGGGCCCTTAGAGCAGGGAATTCTCACTCAAAGGTGAATCCATGACTTGTTTATCATTTAATGCTCGTGGGGTTAGGGGTGCCTCCAAACTGGTAGCCCTCAAATTACTATTTAAGTCTTGCAACCTTAATGTAATTTTTCTTCAAGAAACCATGTGTGAAGGCTCTAAGGTAGTGATAAATATTTATCTTTGGTTGAAGGACTGGTCCTTCTTCTATTTGGACTTAGATGGCCACTCTGGGGGTCTAGTGACAACATGGAGTCCTAAACTCAAAATCCTCTCTTCCTTGATTATAAATTATGAAATAATGGTGGAACTAGAAGCTCATGACCTGGGCTCTTCTTTTTGGTTTATCAATATCTATGACCCATATGTTGATAAGAATCCCTTATGGGAAGAGGTGTCCTCCTCAGGAATCCTCTCAAGAGATAAAATCATACTAGGGGGGATACCTCAACTTCATCTTGTCCTTCAATAAAGTATGAGGTGTGAATCCTTGCAAGGACCACTTAGAAGGTTTCTTCTCTCACCTCCTGGAAGTTAATCATCTAATTGATCTCGAGTTTCCTAATATAATGTTGACATAGAGGAATGGTAGGAAAGGGGAGAAAGTAGTCTCTAAAATATTAGATATATTAATGATCTACGAATCTCTACTAGGTGGGTCGTGGTGTGTCAAATATGGATTGGAAATGGTGGAAGATCCAATCACCTTCCCATTCTCTTGACGTTGGATCCTATTGATTGTAAACTATCAAAACCCTTTAAATATAACCACGTTTTGTTACATGAGGGAGACTATAGAAATGTAATCCTTTATGCTTGGACCAATCTCCATGATGAAGGTGGAGCATCTTACATGAAAAAATTCCACGAGAATATTATGAATGTAAAAAAGGTGACGAAAGAGTGGGTGTTGAAATTTAGTAATCACTCCCAAGTAGTGCTTAAGGAGGTGGAGCTGACACTTGATTCCTTATTCATTTCTGACAGCTCCACCATCTTTTATGATGAGGAAGCCTCTTGAAGACTTTGATATCCCTTAGACAAGATCTACTAGCTAAGGAAGAAGCTACTTGGAGGTTAAAAAGTCACATGGTCTGGCTTGCAGAGGGGGAAAACAATACCAAATTATTTCACAAATATGACAACTTCCATAAAATCCTTAACTTGATTTGGAATATCTCTAGTCAATATAGGGTTGGGATCAATATTTTGAGAAAAAGTCAGAGGCAACCAAGACACACTTCAATGCCTTATTCAGAGATTCGATAGGTTGTCCCATTTGGGAAATGCTTGGTGTTCTCAGGTTTTTTCCAAAGGATATCAATGAGGATTTGAATGCCTCCTTGGATGCAGAAGTCTCGAAATTCAATCTTGAAGCGACCCTCTTTTCCATGAAGCGTGGTAAAAGCGTTGGCCTAGACAATTTATCAGTTGAATTTTATATTTGTTTTTTTTATCTCATGAAAGAGGATCTCCCGAAGGTTGTATGTACATCTAAGAGGAGTGGGAAAGTTATGGGAGTGTTTAACTCCACTTTCTTAGTGCTTATCCACAAGAAAAAAGAAGCAGTATCCTTTGAGGACTTTCGTCTTATCTCTTGTTGTAATACATAATATACAAATTTATTTCTAAAATCTTAGCAAACAGGCTAAAACCTATCCTTAGTGAAATCATCTCTAAGGAACAATTCAATTTCATTTTTAAGAGGCAAATTCACGATGCGATAGTCCTTGCACAAGAAGCCTTGCACTCTATACACACTTCTAAGATCCCTTATGTCTTGCTCAAACTGGAATTTTCCAAAGCATGCGAAAAAGTGAGTTGGACTTTCCTAAGGTTGGTTTTAGTCCAATCAGGTATAAACCTGTCTTCTATCAACTGGATCTTGGGATGTGTCCAATCTGCTTCTTTTGTGGTCTTGATAAATGGCTCCCTGTATAATTTTTTTGGAGCCTCGAGGGGGTTCAAAAAGGGATGTCCCCTTTCCCCTTTTCATCTTCTCCTGATTGAGAAATTTATCATTAAATTAATGCATCATGCAAGGATCCAGAGAGAGATAAAAGGCCTCAAGGTTTCTCTTACTGAAGTACTCTCTCATATTCTCTTCATTGATGATGTCCTCTTGTTTGGTGCAGGTTTGAATCCAAAATTTTAGGATCTCAGGCACATTTTGGACCTCATTTTCCGAGCAACTAAAATGAAAATCAATTGGACAAAGTCTCATGTTCACTATTCATTCCCCATGACGATCTAACTCCCCTTATAGACTATGTGTTTCCTTTCCCTATAAAGAATATGAACGAAGGCTTCAAATACTTGGGATTTATTTTAAATCCAAACACCAATGGATTTGAATATTGGTTGTGGCTCTAAAAGAAGATTGAAGATCGGGTTTCACTATGGGTCAACAAGTGGCTTTCTAGAGGGGGGAGGTTGATTCTTCTCAAATCAATTTCACAAAGCATCCTTGTTTATTGGACCTTCATTGCTAAAATTCCCAAAGGAATTTTGTTAAAAATTCACAAGAAAGGATTCCAATTATTATGGTGAGGTAGCTGTGCTCATGACGACGTCCCACTTGTAAAACAGTCAGCGCTAGCCAAGCCAAAGAAATTGGGGGGTTGGGGGATAAAAAATCCCTATCTCTTAAGCTAGGCTATGGTAGGAAAAATTCCTTGGAGGCTTACCCACAATTTGTTGCTTTAGGGTAGGGTAATGAAGTTTAAATAATTAGGCCCCCTCTCAGTTGAGGACTAGTTTCGTGCTCCTAGAAAACCGACCAAGAATTGCTCCATTATTTTGAAGGCTCTGGTGGAATCCATCCCTTTAGTGGGAAACTGGACTATATGGAGGGTTGACAATGGAAAGAAAGTACGAGTAGGGGAGGATAGATGGGTCAAAGCAGATGAATACTTTAGGCTCTCAGAATATTTGTGCTTGATCCTTTCGAACCAATATATATACTCTTTATGGGATGATACTGTCCTAGATCATGATCATATAGGTCGTAGCAGTTGGAAATTTGAAAGTGATATAGGATTAATAGGCGAGAAGGAAAAGGAATGGCATAGTTTTGTAAAAATACTATGCTCTAACCACATTAAGATTGATGAAGAAGAACATGAATCCATGGCATGGTCCAAGAATGATATTATGGGGGGAGTTTACTACTAAATTAGGTTATGAAGCACATATGGAGTCCTTAGCATCTAAAACCACTCCTTGATGGTGGGATCGCGTCTGGAATATCCACGACCCACTGAAGGCTGAAATTGTTTTATGTCTTTCTCTAAAAAACAAGCTCCTATCATGCAACAATTTGCTAAAACGTGGCTGGACAGGTCCCAATAGGTGTGCCCTATGTAAACTGGATGTTGAATCAGTCTTTCACCTTTTTTTCTCTCGCCCCTTTTCAATCCAAGTATGAAATATTTTGGCCAACAGTTTCAATTCTCGAGTATTGTGGAATTGTAATAGTCTGGATCTGTGTGTGCTAGATTGGTTAAAGTATTCAACGGTGGCTTGTTTTGATTCCCTTCCTTGTCTCTTTGTATACTACATTTGGTGGGCTCAAAATATGAACATTTTTCAGGAAAAATGTATCCTAGAAGAGGTTGTTGGAGGCCTTATTGACAAAAACACCAAGGAATTTAAATGTGAATCCATGTGGAAGAAAGTTAGAGTGCTTGTCATTCCACCTATGGACCACGAGACTCCTTGGGTATTTTTAGATGGCACCAGTCAGGGACATCCTCCAAGATGTAGAGTTGGTATAGATCTATATGAAATTCTCACCATTTTTTCTATATCTGATATTCCCTTGGCCCAGGTTCAAATACAAAAGTAGAATTTTCAGCTCTTTACTCTCATATTCAATGCTAATTCACCTAGAATCAAACGCCTTCAGGTGTTGGGAGATTCGCAGGTAGTAAGAAATTGGGAAAATGGTAAATTAAAGGTGGATATTACGTGCTTACAACATTTTTTGTCTCAAACTTATAGGATTATTTAGGATTTTGATTGGAAGTCATTCACTCATATCTATTATGATCTCAATAAAAAAAGTAGACCAGGAGCTCGAAATCATGGAATTTCACTTCTAACTTAGAATTCTACAATCTTTCTTTATTCTTTGATCCTAGCTCTCTTATGTATGGAAACCACTCAATGGACTCATTGAGCATATTGTTGTGTATGGATTACTAAGGATATTTTTGACACGAGGAATGTGAAAATTGTTGCATAGACTACTGGATATGAATACTTTTTTATTTCATATTAACATGTAAATTAGTGTATCTGTAGCGAAAATTTGTGGATATATATTTTTGGTTCAAATAGGATAAGCATGTTAAAACCTATGTTGGATGTTGGCAAATGCATAGTTTGTGTTCACCTGTTTTGAAGAGTCCAGGGGACTGTACTCATGTATATTCTCTTTTTGGAATATAATATTTTTTGTTTAGAATATATATATATATATACCCATTGATTTCTCAACAACATGCAAAACATACTAAAAACAAGAGTATCTTATAGACCCATTAAGGGCATCACATTTCATTTACAAGGAATTGAACCTGGGTGGGGAGGATAACAACCATTCCTTCCAACCACTGTTTTAGGATTAATCCGTAAGTGCGTACACAAACCGATCTACCTAGATCCACCTGGATCTAGAACAAAGCAGGACAGAATAATACTCTTCCCCTAGATTTAGACTATTGAATGAACTAGGAAGCAAGAATCATGAACATTCCTTGTGATCGCTTCCTTGGGTCTTTGTTGTTCCAGCTTCGCTTTAATGCTCTTGTACAGTTAATACCATAACAATACAAACCAATCGAAGTGAAGACAACTCAACATATTCAATAATCAATCTAAGTATATGATCAAAGAGTTATACAATAAAGTGACATTAGCTTTATGGGAAAGAATCAGATTACTGTATCATATTAAATGTGAAAGAGAGATTACAACCATGGCCTTGATGTCGTAAGGTCCCTTCCAACTATCCTTCGTTCCCAACACACTTCTTGCTCCAAGGATTCTGAAAGCATAGATCTGATAGCTACTCACAATCT
>ML808355.1:229556-251534 GCA_009831015.1 Picea engelmannii | reverse complement strand
AATGATCCCAAGATATCTGGAAAGTCAGTATTTTGCCAACCATTCGAAAGCCAACTCACCCTTCTAGAAGATTCCTTCTAGAAGGATCGAGAACTTATCTATTTTTCTCTCTTAAAAATATGTTCGCACTCTAACCATTGACATAGTGTGGGAAGTCCGCAGTCAAGCTGAATGCAGCATGCGGGAATTAAGGATTCTCGCAGGAGAGTATATATGCAGCCTGCGGACTATTTTCAAAATATGATTTTTGAGAAAATGACAAGTGTAACCTTCTTCAGGAAAAAGTTCTTACTGAAGAGTTTGATCTTCTATTATCATGACATAATCATAATATCATCTTGATAACCGAAAATGTGGATAACACTTAGTAAAATGCATTGTCAGAGAGTCAAGTAACCGCTTCTATGCAAAGTAAGTTTTTTGGGTGGAGGCATGCAAATGGTGGTGAAACAAACGAAATGATAGTAAAAAAAAAAAAAAAAANAGTACGAAAAAAATAATGATTTTACATGAGTGATAATAATGAGTTGGGATCTTCTCATTAACCATAGTTCAATTGTATTTACATATAAAGTTTACATACCTCATCTTTACCTTTTGATTCATACTTCAAACAAAATACAGTGCCTGTCCATAATAGTTCTGTAGTATCCATGGGGGAGATTTTTGATTTGTTAGAGAAATTGTATCAAGGATTTGTTTAGTGGAAGGACAAAATGTAGTATGAGAGTGCAAGATCTTATTGACAGGGAATGCTGAAAAGTTGGTGTTTCAGCAACATGGAAAGAATTGAGAAATGTTTGTTGAAGAGAGATGTTGCAGAATACTGCTAAGGAAGTGGTGTTTCAGCAGTGGCAACATGTTTCTGAGTAGTGGTGTTTCAGCAATAGAGAAAAGGGCGAAAAATTGCTGAACAGTGGTGTTTCAGCAATGGGGGAAAAGGCAAAGAGTTGATGACCAATGGTGTTTCGACAATGGGGGAAAAGGCGAAAAATTGCTGAACAATGGTGTTTCAACAATGGGGAAAAAGGAAAAAAGTTGTTGAACAATGGTGTTTCCGCAATGGGGAAAAAGGGCGAAAAATTGTGAAATAGTGGTGTTTCGACAATGGGGGAAAAGGAGAAAAATTGTTGAACAGTGGTCTTTCAGCAATGGGGAAAAAGGCAAAAAGTTGCTGAATAGTGGTGTTTTAGCAATGGGGAAAAAGGGCAAAAAATTGCGGAATAGTGGTGTTTCGACAATGGGGGAAAAGGCGAAAAATTGTTGAACAGTGGTGTTTCAACAATGGGGAAAAAGGGGAGTAGTGTTTCACAAGATGATGCTTGGCTCTTCTTGAAGTAAGATCATCCTTTCTTGGTAGGACTTTTCTTTGATCGAGAATATGAAAAAATAAATTGTAACATGCCATTCCTTGACAGGGATTATTAGTAAAAGAAATCTAATCTAACACTAAAGGAATTAAATTCAAAAGAATTAATTTCCATGAGGGGTAGGAGGCCCCTCTAAAAAGAGGTAATGAGTGTCTGCCACACATGTGGCCTTAAAATATTCTTTGGAAATGGGGCGCTGGTATAGACGGAGCTGATGACCATTCACAAGTAACAGTGTTTTAGAGTCATCAATTGTGAGGAGCTTTACTGTTCCATTGGGGAAAACAGTGTCCACTTCGTAAGGTCCAAGCCATCTTGTACATAGTTTCCCTTGAAATTCTTTAAACCAAGAATCATATAGTAAGGCCCAATTACCTTTTTGGAATTGCTTATGCTTGATAGTTTTGTCATGCCATTTTGATCTTTGTTGTTGAATCATAGTTGTCTGATGAATGGCATCTAGTCTTTTTTCATCCAATTCATTAAGCTGCTGCAACCTGGTTGTCCGTGCATCGGTCAAATCAAGGTTGACAGCTAAAGCAGTCCTTAAGGTTTTGATTTCAAATTCCATAGGAAAGACGACACTTTTTCCATAAACTAATTCATAGGGAGAGAATCCTGTTAGTATTTCTCCAGGTAGTTATGTAGGCCCATAATGCTTCAGGGGGCCTGTGAGACCAGTCCTTTCTCTTTTCCTTCACTGTTTTTGTGAGAATGGCTTCTATTACTTTATTTTTTCTTTCCACCTATCCATTGTCTTGGGGGTGGTATGGTGTATTCATTCTATGATGAATATGATATTTTTGAAGGGTGGCTTAAAAACCGTGAGAAGTGAAAGGAGGTCCCCCATCTGTAACTAATTCTCTAGGCACTCCAAATTTGATAAAGATGTCTTCAAATAGGAAATCTAGAACTGCTTCTTTAGTTTCTCTATGGAGTGCTTTAGCTTCTACCCATTTGGTCATATAATTTGTGCAGACCACTATATAAACTTTTTGATTGGATGGGGGGTTGATGGGTCCTACAAAGTCTAAGGCCCATCTTTCAAATGGTTCAAGTACTACCTGGGGATTTAATGGCATTTCATCTCTATGATTAGGTTGGAACATTCTTTGACAACTATCACAGGCCCGAACATATTTCTTTGCATATTTAAAAAGTGAGGGCCAATAATACCCCATCCCGAGAATTTTATGTGTTGTTCTTTTATCAGCAAAATGCCCTCCACAAGGGCCATCATGACAAGCTTTTAGTAAGTCATAAACCTCATCTTCTCTAATGCACCTTTGGATTTCTTGATCAATTCTTATGTGGAAAAGACACCCACTTATCCAGCTATACCGAGCACTTTGTTGAATGATTCTTCTTTTCTCCCGGTGGGATAGGTGTGGTGGTAACTTCCCTACAACCAAGTATTTAGCGATGTCTTCATACCATGGTGAGTGAGCAGATACTGTAAATAGATATTCATTAGGAAAGGAATAATCTGCTGGGGTATTATCATCATGTGTTAACCAAGAAAGGAAATCAACAACTACATTTTCTTTTCCTGGTCTATCTACAATTGTAATATGAAATTCTTGTAATAATAGTAACCATCTGGTGACTCGAGCATTTGTGACAGGTTTGTTCATTAGATATTTGATAGCTGAGTGATCAATATGCACAAGAGTAGAGTAGCTAGTGATGTAATGTCAAAATTTATTAATAACATAGATAACTGCTAAGAATTCCTTTTCGGTAACTGTATAGTTAAGTTCAGCAGGAGTCATATTCTTGCTAATGAAGTAAATAACATAAGGGAGATGATTTTCTTCTTGTCCCAAGACAAATCCTATTGCAGTATCTGAAGCATCAGAGGATATATGAAAGGGAGGTGTCCAATTAGGTCCTCTTAGAATAGGGGTTGTAGATAACTGAGTTTTAAGTGTATTAAATGCTTCCTGGCAGGGGTTAGTCCACTTAAATTTGACATTTTTCATCAGTAGCACAAACAGAGGAGAGGCAATTTTGGAAAAAACTTTGATAAATCATCTGTAGTATCCAACATGTCCTAGAAAACTTCTCACCTCTGTTTGGGTTTTGGGAATAGGAAGATTTTTAATGATTTGTATCTTGGATGGATCCACCTGGATTCCTTGAGATGAAATAAAATGTCCAAGCACTATTCCTTCACTCATCATCATATGACATTTTTCTGTACTTAAGGAGAGGTGGGCTTGTATACATCGTTTAAGTACTTTCTCAAGGTTTTGTAGTGATTCCTCAAAATAAACACCATAAGGGGTAAAATCATCCATAACAATTTCCATAGAGTCATTAAGCATATCAGAAAAGATTCCTATAGCTGCTCTTTGAAAGGTTGTTGGTGCATTACATAGTCCAAATGGGAGAACTCTATAAGAAAAAGTTCCCCAAGGGCTAGTAAAAGTGGTCTTATATTGGTCTTGGGGTGCAATTTTGATTTGATTATACCCACTAAAACCATCTAAAAAGGAGAAAAATTTATTCCCTGACAAACTATCTAACACCTGATCAATGAATGGTAATGAAAAGTGATCTTTTTGAGTGGCTTTATTTAAGGCTCTATAGTCTACACATATTCTCCATTTCCTATTTTTCTTAGGAACTATTACCAATGGGGAAACCCATTCATTGTCCGATATAGGATATATAAACACTGCATTGGGCAATTTTTGAAGTTCTTCTTTAAGAATTTCTCTTAAATTGGGGTTCATTCGTCATTGAGATTGGCAGATCGGTCGACAATCTTCCTTGATATATATACGATGAGTGCATAATTCGGGAGAGATTCCTTTCATATCTGTATAGTCCCATGCGAATGCTTCTTTATTTTCAAGAAGTAACTTCATTAATTGTTGTGTTTCAGTATCTGTCAGGTTGGGGTTTATGTTCAGTGTTTTGCCAGGTTCAATTTCTACTGGTATACTTTTAGAAGATATGGTGGCTGATGTTTGAGGTGGGTGTTACATGTCAATATTACTCAATTGGATAAGTGTCACATGTTCCTCTCAATGGTCGTAAGTGTCGCATGTGCCTTACAACTATCACAAGTGTCGCATGTTGTTCACAAGTGTCACAAATGTTGTTTAAGCGTACTGCCATGATGACGACACTAAGGAGGCACTTAGAATACCTCATATATCTGATTTGAAGGAAGAAGGATGATTAACTGAAGTCAAACATCTTCGATCCAGTTTCGCCATCGGTCGATCCCATTCCTCCATTGCAGAATGTCAAATTGACTGATCTAGTCCCTTCCTCGGTGAGTCCCACTCTTCCTCTGAAGAGTGATAAAGTGGTCTATCCAAGTGCACCATTGATTGATCCAATCTAATCAATGGTTGATCCTACTCCCCTTCTAGAGAGTAAACCCAATGCTACCCATGTTTTTCTCGTTAATATAGACTCTACCGTGCCGGGGGGCATTCCTCTTTCTCCTGTGAAATCCCCTCCAAGTACTGAAGCCATCCTTTTTGATTGGGGTGCGCTAACTGGACCTCGTCTTCCCTCCCACATCCCTTTCCAGATTACAGTACAGGTTCATGGTTGAGACGTTCCTCAAACGTTGATATATGAAGGTGTGTCCGTTAGCATTTTGTCTTCTGTTGCTTGGTACGCTTTGGGTTGTCTGCAGCTTGCATCAGTTACACAGAATCTGTTAGATTTTAACAGAAGAACTAGTCAACCTTTAGGGATCCTTCCTCAGTTTCCTGTAACTTTGGGAGGGAAAACTGTCTTTATAGATGTCATGGTAGTATGAGACCCCTTGGATTTCTATTTACTCCTTGGGTGATATTATGTCTATGCTATGAAAGCTCTTGTATCCACCCTTTTTCGTGTGATATCCTTCCCTCACGATGGAAGAATTATGACTATTGATCAAATTTCATTCATCGGCCCTGATTGGGTTACCTCCCTAAGTGGTTCTTATATGCAAATAGTATCACCCTCACCGCATGTCAATTATGTGGCATTGTCTCCCATGATTTCAACTTTTGATGCTTTGGATCCGTAGTTGACATGGTGATCTCTTCGGTAGGGTTATTGGAGCCTGATATCCTTACCCCTGTCATGACCCTCGACATGTGTTCCTTCCAGAGTGATTGTCTTCCATCCGGTGAAGATCTCTTGGAAGCCATGACCGATTTTTGTCCCTTGACATGGTATCCTTCTAGAGATTTATCCTCTTGGAAGCCATGAACCGGACGAAGTCATGATCATAGTTTCTCTTCTCTGTGCCAAGTTCAATAAAAAATGAAACAAAGGTCTTGAGCATAGTTCTTTTCCCGTGTCAAGCTTGTTAAAAAATGAAACAATCACCTCTCTTGAATCTTCTTTTCATCCACCCTTCTCCTTTTCTCATTTACTAGAGAAATTGGTGACAACATCAAAGCCAGTGAATGAATCGAAGCTTGGAGGGCATGTCTCCAGCCTTTGATGATCATTCTGGAGTTAAGCCACTAGCTTTCAAGCTGGGGGCATATCGAGCTTAGTCTTTGTTCTTTCTCGTGCTCGTAAATACATGAGAATGCATCCAGGTAGACTTATATCTCTTTTTCAGACCTGTATGGATACACGAAAAGGAACCCCCTAGAGTCTCCTTTAAGCTCTTTTCAGACTCTCTAAAAATGAAAAGATTGCCGAGTGATCTTGCTTCCTTTCCCACTTGTTAAAAGATTTGAAAGGGCATATTTTGAGTGATAATTTATCTCTTTTTTGGCCTCGCGAGACTAACATTACGAAAAATGACAACACTGGAGTCATCTTTAAGTCCTTTTCAGACTCTCTAAAGATGAAAAGATTACCAAGCGACCTTGTTCTTTTCACGCTCGTTAAAGTATTTGAAGAAAACATCTGTTGAGTGATAGTTTATCTCTTTTTTGGTCTCATCAGACTACTTTACGAAAAAGGAACTGAGAGAGTTCTCTTTTAAGTGTTTTTCCAAACTCTATAATCCTGAAAAACCTTCAAGTTTTCTGTATTTGGACTCGCTAAAACAAACATCGACAGGCCCATACGGGACCGAACCCTTACTTCTTCCGGTTCATTAAACAAAAGAAGGGGAACTTACCAAAGGTGAGTTATATTGAGCATGTGTTATCCTCCTCGAGCTCATTAAAAAAAAAATAGGTACTCGTCTATATGGATGGGGGAAAATTTGAAAGAAGCAAGCCAAGCAGTCTCTTGAGAACATTAACAAGTAATTCTTAGAGTCACCCTTGAACACGACACTTTGTCATTTGCACACATTATAATCCACTGAACCTCTATACTGAGCCAATCCTTTGAGTCTCTTTCACTCCTTTGGGTCACCTGACATAAGTCACAACATCCACTGCATCATAAATTTTTGGTCCATGTCATGTTTCTGCTGTTGTGCCTCAGTGTTCAAGGGAAGTATCCGCCTCGAGAGTCAGCCATCCAAAATATCTTGCCTCAAAACCCATGTCAGTCCATGTTCCTTTGATCTACCAATTACATCTCTATGTCTGTTTCGTGTCGTTTATGGGGGATACATCAAGGCCCTCCTTCGACGAGCCTATTCCTGTTGACCTCAGTACATTATTCGAGAATTAGGCTTAGAAACCAGTTAGTACTTTGGGACCTACATGCCTCAATGGCAGGCCTCCTCACATTCGATAGCAGGTTTACATCATTGACCTCTGATCGGATGATTCCACGGATGTTCGACTCTAGCTCATCCATTCACATTCGTTGGAATGTACTAGGGTACCTTGGGAATCATTGACATTAATGGTGATCTCCCTTGCACTTGTTAACAGTTCACACCATTGATCGGTAATCAAGTGGTTTCTACCATGTTTGACATCAGGACATCTATTCACATGGTTAGATTCGTACCACATTGGGACTGGTAAGAAGACCCTGGGTTGAGTGATCACTTTGATATATGCTTTGCTCAGGTTGCGAAGGAGTTTCTCTTGGACGAATGATACATATACTGTTACATAGATCCACTTTGTATTGGTTGTGGCTATGTCTTGTCATCTCGTAGATCCATTGTGTATTCTTCGTGGCTATGATCAGTCCAGGTCATCAGAGTATAGATCCACATTGTATCATTCGTGGCTATACCTTTTCATCAATACAATTATGGATCCACAGTGTATTTTATGGCGGCCATATCTTGCAAGTCTTTATCACCCAAGCATAGGTATGCCTACCTTGGGTTTTGAAACATGTCATAATATTTGTTGGATGTCTATGTGAAGCTTCCGTCAGGTTCTCTGAGTCTATACCCTTGCTTAAAAGTCTACAAAGCATTTCAGTTATCAGTTCTCATCTTCTAACTTCATGCATTGGGGGGCAGTCTGTTACACATCAATATTACTCAATTGGATAAGTGTCACATGTTCCTCTCAACTGTCGTAAGTGTCGCATGTTCCTTACAACTGTCGCAAGTGTCACGTGTTGTTCACAAGTGTCACAAATGTTGTTTAAGCATACTTCCATGATGACGACACTAAGGAGGCACTTTGAATACCTCATATATCTGATTTGAAGGAAGAAGGATGATTAACTGAAGTCAAACATCTCTTGCCAGCTAGAAGGAGCTCTTAAACTAGGGTTTTGAAGGAGATCTCTCCCCTACATCAGCCTTAGGAGCACTGGCACTCCCCTATAGGGTCTTGGGGAGCGTTATAAAAAAAAATCACCCCTCTGAAGGAGCGCTACCCATATTTGAAGCACTGGCGCTCCCCTTGAGCCTACTAGGGAGCGTTATACTGCCCTGATGCCCCTTTTGAGGGAGCGCTATCTAATATGGGCAGTGGTTGATTTGTTGAGGAGAATAAGGGGAGGATATTTCAAGTTTGGAAGTCAATTGAATTCGAATTCTTGGTTCAATCAGAAGATCCTTGATCTAAGGAGGGAATTCCTCAACCTACCCTAAATATACCTCAAGAGGTTAAGCCTCTCTTAACCTATATAAGAAGGCTCTATGATGGTGGAAAGGGGGAAGAACTGCTAGCATGAAACCTATGATATCATAGGAAACACACAGTGAACTGGACGAGAGTTATCAACGAAGTTTCTATCGTTCAGATCGTGGACGTTTTGAGCAAGGGTTAGACAAAGGGGACTTGACGAAGCTGTCGCATTCGCATCTACGATTGTAAGTTATTGTTGTCATTGTTCTCATTAATATGACACGCTTGGCCTGTTTCTTTCTAGTCTGTGCCTGATATTACATGAACTTATGTCTAATAGATAGATCTATTTTCAAACTAATATCAATAGAGTAGGAAGTGGTCGTACTTTGTTTGTCTACAGGGTTCGTCGATGAGCGAAAGATTGGAGCTCAACTCGAAGCGTGCAGGGACAAACATCGATAAAGAGGTACTTATGTTCTCCTTCCTCCTCATGCATTAGTTTGTATAGATATGAAAGGAAGTTAGTTTCCATGTTAAGCACTTTCTGTCTTAGAGTTAAGAGTCTATCTCTATGAGGCGATCTACCTGTCCACAGGGAGATTTTCCTACAACAGAAACTGGGGACCATACTGGGGATAGATAGAATCAAAACTATTGGTTTTGATTTTTCATCATAAGATCTTGTCTTAACCTTTGATTGTTCTTAGGCCTTGTTCACCCCTTCATATCTGATTGCATTTGTTGATTGACTCTTCACTCCATCACACTCATCTTGATTGAAAAAATTGACTAAAATTTTGGATTTTCTGGACTTTTTCTGAGCTTTAGGACTCCAGTGCTCCCTTGCCTTGTTAGCAGAGCACTAGCCCTCCCCTAAGCTACTAGACAGAGATTTAAAATGCTCTGGTGGCCGTTATACCAGAGTGCCAACCCTTTTTTGCCCAAAATCTCTTCAAAATTGAATTTTTTGGAGGCCCACACCCTGCTTTTTCACTTGTTGAGCTGCTTTGTGATTCAATGATTCTTCCTTTGAACTTTGACGTGCTTCCTCCTGAGAAGTAAAAACATTATTTTTCATATTTTATGCCCTTATTCATTCTTTTTGAGTTTTTGCTGTTGAGAGCTTGAAATCAATCCCCTGCTTTCTTCTCTCCTATCCGACTGAGCGAGAACTCTAGTGAAGGACATTAGAAGTCTGTAACTCTTCTCATTTGGTTCTTTGAGGTCATATGATCCAATCTCTTTCTCCTTCCTTTTGTTTTTTTGATTTTCTTTCTCTTGTTTGATTGCAAAAGGGTGTGTTGTTTGTGCGAAATCTGCATGTTCTTGTTTGAATCTCCTTGATTTGAAAGGGTAGTTGGCAAGATAAATTTTGCATTGAATTGATTATCATTCACATGAAAACGACAAAAGTACATCTTAATGATTAGTTTGCATATTAGTTTGCATTTCTGAAATGTTGTAGCATCATATTGGATTTGTTTGAGAACAAAATTGATTGAGGGAATTCCTTATCAAGTGTTTGATAGTGAAAACGACTCTTCCTGTTTCCCTTAAATAGGTATTCATCGAAAAGAAACGATTTCTTATCATATTTCATGCATATGTTTTGGGAATTGAGTCATCATTCCATCAGTTTCACTTTCTTTCACCCTCTGAGTAAACAACAACCATCAAAATCAACGCTTAACTAAAATTTATCAGACTTCTTACATCTTTGTTAGCAAACCTACATTAGTTTAAGGTGTAGGGCTTTGGAATAGGTTGAAAGGATAACTTTCCAAAGCTATCAAACAAACTTAGTATCTTGTGGTAGGGAGAGTCAAATCCAATTGTCGTATTGGATTGCTAGGATCCCCCTCTCACACATGGGTTATGCACAAGGTTGCATTCAGGTGAGTTACAGAGATTATCCCTCCGTGGCCCAACTGTTTGTAGTGGTCGGATCGTATATTGGGGGTCACTGGAAGGTATACCCATGATTATGTGTGGGAGCCTTTCAATTTGATTTTGGACTTGTTATCCTGCCCATACGTTTCGACTGGACTGTCGACTGTACTGGCCGAGGGGATGACTATGGGTTGGTGACCTTAGTAGCCACAATATTTAGGGTCTCACACAAGGTGACGATGAAGGGAAGTCTCACTATACCTGGAACAGACATTGGTCAAACTCACTCAGGCTGGACCGATCATTGGTTGATGGACTGGTCAATCTGGTTCCATCCCTGGTCAGTCTGGTTGATCAGGTGGTCAATCTAGTTTCCTCCTCGATTGAACCATGAACACAAGTAGCTAATCTAGTTTCGTCATTGATCATCCCCGCTCTTCATCAAAAGAGTGACACCAAAGTGGTCGATCTGTTTTTATCCTTGGTCGATTCCACTCTATCGTTGGAGAGTAACAACAAAGTGGTCGATCCTTCTCTACCCGTCGACCCCATTCTTCCCTCAGAGAATGAAATTGAAGTGGTCGATCCAGTTTCACCATCGGTCGATCCCATTCCTCCATTGCGGAATGTCAGAGTGACTAATCCAGTCCCTTCCTCGGTTAGTCCCACTCTTCCTATGAATAGTTTCAAAGTGGTCGATCCAGTTTCTCCATCGGTTGATCGCATTCCTCCATTGCGGAATGTCAAATTGACTGATCAAGTCCCTTCCTCGGTCAGTCCCACTCTTCCTCTGAAGAGTGCTAAAGTGGTCTATCCAAGTCCACCATTGATTGATCTGATCCAATCATCAGTTGATCCTACTCCCCTTCTAGAGAGTAAACCCGATATTGCCCATGTTTTTCTCATTAATATAGACTCTACCATGCCGAGGGGCATTCCTCTTTCTCCTGTGAAACCCCCTCCAAGTAATGAAGCCATCCTTTTTGATTGGGGTGTGCTAACTGGACCTCGTCTTCCCTCCCACATTCTTTTCGAGATTATAGTACAAGTTCATGGTCAGGACGTTCCTCAAACGCTAATAGATGAAGGTGAGTCCGTTATCATTTTGTCTTCTATTTCTTGGTACGCTTTGGGTTGTCCGCAACTTGCACCGGTTACACAAAATCTGTTAGCTTTTAACAGAAGAACTAGTCAACCTTTAGGGATCCTTCCTCAGTTTCCTGTAACTTTGGGAGGGAAAACTGTCTTTATCGATGTCATGGTAGTTCGAGACCCCTTGGATTTCTCTTCACTCCTTGGGCAGGATTATGTCTATGCTATGAAAGCTCTTGTATCCACCCTTTTTCGTGTGATATCCTTCCCTCATGATGGAAGAATTGTGACTATTGATCAACTTTCATTCATCGGCCCCGACTGGGTTACCTCCCTAAGTGGTTCTTATATGAAGACAGTATCACCCTCATCGCATGTCAATTATGTGGCATTGTCTCCCATGATTTCAACTTCTGATGCTTTGGATTCGGTAGTTGACATGGTGATCTCTTCGGTAGGGTTATTGGAGCCTGATCTCCTTACCCCTATCATGACCCTCAACATGTGTTCCTTCCAGAGTGATTGTCTTCCATCTGGTGAATATCTCTTGGAAGCCATGATCTGGACGAAGTCATGAGCATAGTTTCTCTTCTTTGTGGCAAGCTCGTTAAAAAATGAAACATAGGTCTTGAGCATAGTTATTTTCCTGTGTCAAGCTCATTAAAAAATGAAACAGTCACCTCTCTTGAACCTCCTTTTCATCCACCCTTGTCCTTTTCTCATTTACTAGAGAAATTGGTGATGACATCAAATCCGGTGAATGAATCGAAGCTTGGAGGGCATGTCTCCAGCCTTTGATGATCATTCTGGAGTTAAGCCACTAGCTTTCAAGCTGGGGGCATATCGAGCTTAGTATTTCTTCTTTCTCGTGCTCATAAATACATGAGAATGCATCCAGGTAGACTTTTATCTCTTTTTTGGACCTGTATGGATACACAAAAAAGGAACCCCCTGGAGTCTCCTTTAAGCTCTTTACAGACTCTCTAAACATGAAAAGATTGCCGAGTGATATTGCTTCCTTTCCCACTCGTTAAAAGGATTGAAAGGGCGTCTTTTGAGTGATAATTTATCTCTTTTTTGGCCTCGCGAGACTAACATTACGAAAAAGGACAACATTGGAGTCATCTTTAAGTCCTTTTCAGACTCTCTAAAGATGAAAATATTACCAAGCAACCTTGTTCTTTTCACGCTCATTAAAGTATTTGAAGAAAACATCTGTTGAGTGATAGTTTATCTCTTTTTCGGTCTCGTCAGACTACTTTACGAAAAAGGAACTGAGAGAGTTCTCTTTTAAGTGTTTTTCCAAACTCTATAATCCTGAAAAACCTTTTATTTTTATGTCTTTGGACTCGCTAAAACAAACATCGACAGGCCCATACGGGACCGAACCCTTACTTCTTCCGATTTGTTAAACAAAAGAAGAGGAACTTACCGAAGGTGAGTTATATTGACCATGTATTATCCTCCTCGAGCTCGTTAAATCAAAAAGAGGTACTCATCTATCTGGATGGGGGAAAATTTGAAAGAAGCAAACCAAGCAGTCTCTTGCGAACATTACCAAGTAATTCTTAGAGTCGCCCTTGAACACAACACTTTGTCATTTGCACACATTATAATCCGCTGAACCTCTGCATTGAGGAAATCCTTTGAGTCTCTTTCACTCCTTTGGGTCGCCTGACGTGAGTCACAGCATGCACTGCATCATAAAGTTTTGGACCATGTCATGGTTCTGCTGTTGTGCCTTAGTGTTCAAGGGAAGTATCTGCCTCGAGAGTCAGCCATCCCAAATATCTTGCCTCAAAACCTGTTTCAGCCCATGTTATTTTGACCTACCAATTACATCTCTATATTCGTTTCATGTCATTGATGAGGGATACATCAAGGCCCTCCTTCAACGATCCTATTCCTATTGACCGCAATACATTATCCAAGAATTAGGCTCAGAAACCAGTTAGTACTTTGGGACCTGCATGCCTCAATGGCAGGCCTCCTCACATTCGACAGTAGGTTTACATCATTGACCTCTGATCGCATGATTCCATGGATGTTCGACTCCATCTCATCGATTTAGATTCATTGGAATGTACTAGGGTACCTTGGGAATAATTGAAATTAATGGTGATCTCCCTCGCACTTGTTAATGGTTCACACCATTGACCAGTAATCAAGTGGTTTCTACCATGTTCGACATCAGGACATCTATTCACATTGTTAGATTCATCCCACATTGGGATTGGTAAGAAGACCATGGGTTGAGTGATCACTTTGATATATGCTTTGCCCAGGTTGCAAAGGAGGTTCTCTTGGACGAATGATACATACACTGTTACATAGATCCACTTTGTATTGGTTGTGGCTATGTCTTGTCATCTCATAGATCCACTGTGTATTCTTCATGGCTACAATTAGTCCAGCTCATCAGAGTATAGATCCACATTGTATCTTTTGTGGCTATACCTTTTCATCAATACAATTATGGATCCACAGTGTATTTTATGGCGGCCATATCTTGCAAGTCTTGATCACCCAAGCATAGGTATGCCTACCTTGGGTTTTGAAACATGTCATAATATTTGTTGGATGTCTGTGTGCAGCTTCCGTCAGGTTCTCCAATTCTATACCCTTGCTTGAAAGTCTACAAAGAATTTCAGTTATCAATTCTCATCTTCTAACTTCATGCTTTGGGGGGCAATCTGTTACATGTCAATATTACTCAATTGGATAAGTGTCGCATGTTCCTCTCAACTGTCGTAAGTGTCACATGTTCCTTACAACTGTCACAAGTGTTGCATGTTGTTCACAAGTGTCACAAATGTTGTTTAAGCATACTTCCATGATGATGACACTAGGGAGGCACTTAGAATACCTCATATATCTGATTTGAAGGAAAAATGATGATTAACGGAAGTCAAACATCTCTTTCCACTTGGAAGGAGCTCTTAAACTAGGGTTTTGAAGGAGAGGGCTTCCCTACATCAACCTTAGGAGTGCTGGCGCTCCCCTATAGGGTCTTGGGGAGCATTATAAAAAAAAATCACACCTTTGAAGGAGCGCTACCCATATTTGAAGTGCTAGCACTCCCCTTGAGCCTACTAGAGAGTGTTATATCGCCCTGATGCCCCTTTTGAGGGAGCACTGTCTAATCTGGGCAGTGGTTGATTTGTTGAGGAGAATAAGGGGAGGATCTTTCAAGTTTGAAAGGAAGTTGCATTCGAATTCTTGGTTCAATCAGAAGATCCTTGATCTAAGGAGGGAATTCCTCAACCTACCCTAAAGATACCTCAAGAAGTTAAGCCTCTCTTAACCTATATAAGAAGGTTCTATGATGGTGGAAAGGGGAAAGAATTGCTAGCATGAAACCTATGATCTCATAGGAAACACACAGTGAACTGGAGGAGAGTTATCAGTAAAGATGCTATCATTCAGATCATGGACCTTTTGAGCAAGTGTTAGACAAAGGGGACTTGACGAAGCTGTCACATTCGCATCTACGATTGTAAGTTACTGTTGTCATTGTTCTCATTAATATGACATGCTTGAGATGTTTCTTTCTACTTTGTGTCTAATATTACATGAAATTATCTCTGATAGATAGATCTATTTTCAAACTAATATCAATAGAGTAGGAAGTGGTCGTACTTTGTTTGTCTACAGGGTTCGTCGAGGAGCGAAAGATTGGAGCTCAACTCGAAGCGTGCAGGGACAAATGTCAATAAAGAGGTACTTTTGTTCTCCTTCCTCCTCATGAATTAGTTTGTATAGATCTAAAAGGAAGTTAGTGTCCACGTTAATCACTTTCTGTCTTAGAGTTAAGAGTCTAGCTCTCTAAGGCGATCTACCTGTCCACAAGGAGATTTTCCTACAACAGAAACTGGCGACCATACTGGGGATAGATCGAATCAAAACTTTTGGTTTTGATTTTTCCTGATAAGACCTTGTATTAACCTTTTATTGTTCTTAGGCCTTGTTCACCCCTTCATGTCTGATTGCATTTGCTGATTGAATCTTCACTCCATCACACTCATCTTGATTGCAAAAAATTTGACTGAAATTTTTGATTTTTTGGACTTTTCTGAGCTTTAGGACTCTAACGCTCCCCTGCCTTGTTAGTAGAGCACTGGTGCTCCCTTAAGCTACTGGAAAGAGATTTATAATTCTCTAGTGGCCCTTATACCAGAGCGTCGGCCCTTTTTTCCCCAAAATCTCTTCAAAATTGAATTTTTTGGAGGTCCAAACCCTATTTTTTCACTTGCTAAGCTGCTTTGTGATTCAATGATTCTTCCTTTGACCTTTGACGTGCTTCCTCCTGAGAAGTAAACACCTTTTTTTCAGATTTTATGCCCTTCTTCATTCTTTTTGAGTTTTTGCTGTTGAGATCTTGAAATCAATCCCCTGCTTTCCTCTCTCCTATCCGACTGAGCGTGAACTCTAGTGAAGGACATTAGAAGTCTGTAACTCTTCTCATTTGGTTCTTTGAGGTCATCTGATCCAATCTCTTTCTCCTTCCTTTTGTGTTTTTGATTTTCTTTCTCTTGTTTTATTGCAAAAGGGTGTGTTGTTTGTGTGAAATCTGCATGTTCTTGTCTGAATCTCCCTGATCTGAAAGGGTAGTTGGCAGGAGAAATTTTGCATTGAATTGATTATCATTCGCATTAAAATGACAAAAGTACATCTTAATGATTAGTTTGCATTTTTGAAATGTTGTAGCTTCATATTGGATTTGATTGAGAACAAAATTGATTGAGGGCATTCCTTATCAAGTGTTGAATAGTGAAAACGACTCTTCCTCTTTCCCTTTAATAGGTATTCATCGAAAATAAACAATTTCTTATCATATTTCATGCATATTTTTTGGGAATTGAGTCATCATTCCATCAATTTCACTTTCATACACCCTCTGAGTAAAAAAAAACCATTAAAATCTATGCTTAACTAAAATTTATCAGACTTTTTACATCTTTGTTAGCAAACCTACATTAGTTTAAGGTGTAGGGCTTTGGAATAGGATGAAAGGATAACTTTCCAAAGCTATCAAACAAACTTAGTATATTTCTGTAGGGAGAGTCAAATCCAATTGTCGTATTGGCTTGCTGGGATCCCCCTCTCACACAGGGGTTATGCACTAGGTTGCATTCGGGTGAGTTACGAAGATTATCCCTCCATGGCTCAACTGTTTGTAGTGGTTGGATCGTATATTGGGGGTCACTGGAAGGTATACCCACGATTATGTGTGGGAGCCTTTCAAGTTTATTTCAGACTTGTTATCCTACCCATACGTTCCGAATAGACTGTCGACTGTACCCGCCCAAGGGCTGACTACGAGTTGGTGACATTAGTAGCCACAATATTTAGGGTCTCACACAAGGTGACGGTGAAGGGAAGTCTCACTGTACCTGGAACAGATGTTGGTCAAACTCACTCGGGCTCCTTGGAGGGTAAATCCATAATTACTGTGTGGAAGCTTGCACCAAGGCATAACTCCATTAAGCAGGTCGCCAATGTAACTGATCCACCCACTTTATCCCCGCCCCTTCCTATTTTGATCTCGCGACGTTGGATTTCATCACCAACTAGTGGTTTCATTGTGGGAAGGTTTGTTTGATTGATTGCTTCTTAGATTCATAACGTGTGTTGTTTTTTTTACTTAGTGGACCTTAGGTCGAGTCAGTGTTAATGGCATCGAATCCTGGAAGTACTAATGGAGGAACCCCTTCTCCTAGGGAACCTTATACCTTTCCTTCATTTGGAAACTTTGGTCCTCCATATGTTGCCACACTGAGTCTTCCAGGACTCACTATTGGATTACTAGTTTGGTTGTTCCCCACTCCGGTGATCCTTAATCCTCCAAATGTTTCAGTTGCACCTAATACTTTAGATGTCGATACACCACCCACACATCAACCTCACATTGAATTTTCACCTTCTTCGCCCATTAAGTCTCCTTCCATTTCTCCTTCTTCACCTAGTGAAATCTCTAAAGCAAGTAGCCAGGCTGATCAGAAGAAGAAGAAATGGAAAGAGAAGAATAAGAAGAGACCGAAAAGGAAAAAGGCCCCAACAATATCATATGTTGGCTCTGAGAAACCAGTTATAGTTAATATTACTGGGAGTGTTGATAAGGTCAACAAGATTAAAATGAAGAATCCAAAACCCAAATTCCCTTGCAGTCTTTGTAAGGGTGACCACTTTCTGAGGGATTTCCCCGGTCTTACCCAGGTCTTAGAAATGTGGTCCTCCATGTCATCGGCCTCTATCGGTCATGTCAATGATACCCCGCCAACTAGTGATGTTCAGGTTGGTAAGAAGATGCAAACTGTCAATTTCCCTTGCATGTTATGTAAAGGTAATCATTACTCTCACCTTTGTCCTCGCATGGACGAGGCTTCTTCTCTTTTGGAAAAACTTCAACTTCCAAAAGGTTATCATAAGCTTTCCTCTGACCCATCATTGGTTGATGGACTGGTCAATCCTGTTCCATCCCCGGTCAGTCCGGTTGATCAGGTGGTCAATCTAGTTTCCTCCTTGATTGAACCACGAACCCAAGTAGTTGATCCAGTTTCGTCATCAATCAGCCCCGCTCTTCATCAAAAGAGTGACACCAAAGTGGTCAATCTATTTTCATCCTCGGTCAATCCCACTCTCCCATTAGAGAGTAAAACCAAAGCGGTCAATCCATCTCTACCCGTCGACCCCATTCTTCCCTCGGAGAATGAAATTCAAGTGGTCGATCCAGTTTTGCCATCAGTCGATCCCATTCCTCCATTGCGAAATGTCAAAGTGACTGATCCAGTCCCTTCCTTAGTCAATCCCACTCTTCCTCTGAAGAGTGTCAAAGTGGTCGATCCAGTTTCTCCATCGGTTGATCCCATTCCTCCATTGCGGAATGTCAAATTCATTGATCCAGTCCCTTCCTCGGTCAGTCCCACTCTTCCTATAAAGAGTGCTAAAGTGGTCTATCCAAGTCCACCATTAATTGATCCGATCCAATCATCGGTTGATCCTACTCCCCTTCTAGAGAGTAAACCTGATACTACCCATGTTTTTATCGTTAATACAGACTCTACCGTGCCAGGGGGCATTCCTCTTTCTTCTATGAAACCCCCTCCAAGTACTAAAGCCATCCTTTTTGATTGGGGTGCGCTAACTGGACCTCATCTTCCCTCTCACATTCCTTTCCAGATTACAGTACAGGCTCATGGTCGGGACGTTCCTCAAACACTGATAGATGAAGGTGCGTCCGTTAGCATTTTGTCTTATGTTGCTTGGTACACTTTGGGTTGTCCGCAACTTACACCAGTTACACAGAATCTGTTAGCTTTTAACAGAAGAACTAGTCAACCTTTACAGATCCTTCCTCAGGTTCCTGTAACTTTGGGAGGGAAAAATGTCTTTATCGATGTTATGGTAGTCCGAGACCCCTTGGATTTCTCTTTACTCCTTGGGTGGGATTATGTCTATGCTATGAAAGCTCTTGTATCCACCCTTTTTTGTGTGATATCCTTCCCTCACGATGGAATAATTGTGACTATTGATCAACTTTCATTCATCGGCTCTGACTGGGTTACCTCCCTAAGTGGTTATTATATGCAGATAGTATCACCCTCGCCGCATGTCAATTATGGCGTTGTCTCCCATGATTTCAACTTCTGATGCTTTGGATCCAGTAGTTGACATGGTGATCTCTTCGGTAGGGTTATTGGAGCCTGATCTCCTTACCCCTATCACGACCCTTGACATGTGTTCCTTCCAGAGTGATTGTCTTCAATTCGGCAAAGATCTCTTGGAAGACATGACCGAGTTTTGTCCCTTGACATGGTATCCTTCCAGAGCTTTATCCTCTTGGAAGCCATGATCCGGATGAAGTCATGAGCATAGTTTCTCTTCTTTGTGGCAAGCTTGTTAAAAAATGAAACAGAGGTCTTGAGCATAGTTATTTTCCTATGTTAATCTCGTTAAAAAATTAAACAATCACCTCTCTTAAACCTTCTTTTCATCCACCCTTCTCCTTTTCTCATTTACTAGAGAAATTGGTGACGACATCAAAGCTGGTGAATTAATCGAAGATTGGAAGGCATGTATCCAGCCTTTGATGATCATTATGGATTTAAGACACTAGATTTCAAGATGGGGGCATATCAAGCTTAGTCTTTGTTATTTCTCGTTCTCGTAAATACATGAGAATGCATTCGGGTAGACTTTTATCTCTTTTTTGGACCTGTATGGTTACACGAAAAAGGAACCCCCTGGAGTCTCCTTTAAGATCTTTTCAGACTCTCTAAACATGAAAAGATTGCCAAGTGATCTTGCTTCCTTTCCCAGTCGTTAAAAGGTTTGAAAGGGTGTCTTTCGAGTGATAATTTATCTCTTTTTCGGCCTCGCGAGACTAACATTACGAAAAAGGACAACATTGGAGTCATCTTTAAGTCCTTTTCAGACTCTTTAAAGATGAAAAGATTACCAAGCGACCTTGTTCTTTTCACACTCGTTAAATTATTTGAAGAAAAAATCAGTTGAGCGATAGTTTATCTCTTTTTCAGTCTCGTTAGACTAATTTACGAAAAAGGAACTGAGAGAGTTCAATTTTAAGTGTTTTTCCAAACTCTATAATCCCGAAAAACCTTCGAGTTTTTTGTCTTTGGACTAGCTAAAACAAACATCGGCAGGTCCATATGGGACCGAATCCTTAATTCTTCCGATTCGTTAAACAAAAGAAGAGGAACTTACCGAAGGTGAGTTATATCGAGCATGTGTTATCCTCCTCAAGCTTGTTAAATCAAAAAGAGGTACTCGTCTATCTGGATGGGGGAAAATTTGAAAGAAGCAAGCCAAGCAGTCTCTTGAGAACATTACCAAGTAATTCTTAGAGTCACCCTTGAACACGACACTTTGTCATTTTCATGCATTATAATCCACTAAACCTATGCACTGAGCCAATCCTTTGAGTCTCTTTCACTCCTTTGCGTCGCCTGATGTTAGTCACAACATCCACTGCATCATAAAGTTTTGGTCCATGTCATGTTTCTGCTGTTGTGCCTCAGAGTTCAAGGGAACTATCCACCTCGAGAGTCAGCCATCCCAAATATCTTTCCTCAAAACCCATGTCAGTCCATGTTCTTTTGATCTACCAATTACATCTCTATGTCCGTTTCGTGTCATTCATGGGGGATACATCAAGGACCTCCTTCAATGAGCCTATTCCTGTTGACCACAGTACATTATCTAGGCATTAGGCTTAGAAACCAGTTAGTACTTTGGGACCTGCATGCCTCAATGGTAGGCCTCCTCACATTTGACAATAGGTTTACATCATTGACCTCTGATCGGATGATTCCACAAATGTTTGACTCCAGCTCATCCATTCACATTCGTTGGAATGTACTAGGGTACCTTGGGAATCATTGACATTAATGGTGATCTCCCTCGCACTTGTTAATGGTTCACACCATTGACCGGTAATCAAGTGGTTTCTACCATGGTCGACATCAAGACATCTATTCACATGGTTAGATTCATACCACATTGGGATTGGTAAGAAGACCCTAGGTTGAGTGATCACTTTGATATGTGCTTTGCCTAGGTTGCGAAGGAGTTTCTCTTGGACGAATGATACATACACTGTTACATAGATCCACTTTGTATTGGTCGTGGCTATGTCTTGTCATATCGTAGAACCACTGTGTATTCTTCATGGCTACGATCAATCCAGGTCATCAGAGTATAGATCCACATTGTATCTTTGGTGGCTATACCTTTTCATCAATACAATTATGGATTCCCATTGTATTTTATGGTAGCCATATCTTGCAAGTCTTGATCACCCAAGCATAGGTATGCCTACCTTGGGTTTTGAAACATGTCATAATATTTTTTGGATGTCTGTGTGCAACTTCCGTTAGGTTATCCGAGTCTATACCCTTGCTTGAAAGTCTACAAAGCATTTCAGTTATCAGTTCTCATATTCTAACTTCATGCTTTGGGGGGCAATCTTTTACATGTCAATATTACTCAATTGGATAAGTGTCGCATGTTCCTCTCAACTGTCGTAAGTGTCACATGTTCCTTACAACTATCGCAATTGTCACATGTAGTAACCAGATTTTGAATTAATGTTTAAATTTCTACCTAATTACTTAATTTCTAATTTCTATGAGCTTTACAAAGAAGTAAACTTTTCAAATTATTCAAATTATCTCAACACTTACGCTAACATTTACGCAAGTAGTATTCGGAAGTAAGTAATAAATCTAGGTAAACAATCCATGAATTTGAATTTACATACCTCATTCTGATGCTATCCGCAGTATCTTGCTCCCTTCGCTTGAACCTGCTCCTTAGGACACCCCAAAACCAACCACCCTACCGACTAGTACGCCTAGCCCTAGGACATCAATGGATGTCCTAGCCCTCTGAGCCCAAAACCTCTTTAGCCCCCCCGGTGCACTGTAAATCCCACTGTAAACCAACTCTCCCAAAACTCCAAGTTCTCCCCTCTCGTCCAATGCATGAATCAATGCCCTCCATCCTCCTTCTCCACTTCCCTTATTCCTCCTTCACTGCCCTCGCACATTCACTCCCACCTAACTCTTTATTACCCTTATCCCATTATTAATTGCCTTCCCTTATTAATTTCCTTATCCCTTATTAAATGTTTCCCTTTTACGTATTGGTTACGTTATCCCTTATGGGATACGTAACCCCATTTAACATTA